>JARHVA010003149.1:0-142500 GCA_037957365.1 Torreya grandis | reverse complement strand
GAGAAGATGAATCAAGTCCCAAACCATCCATTCCAAAGATTATAAACATTCTATACTATAATTTACCCTTTTTATCCTCATTTCCTTAAACAATTATAGATTTTTTAGTATGTTTTACCATGTCTATACAGTCAAGTACCATGGGTAAAATCCTCTCTAAGTATACATGACCTTCCATGTCTTTACCATGTCATTACAAGGTGATAAGAGGCCAAAAAATCTTTAAATTGCTTCTATCTAGGGTTTTAGGGAGGTTTAGAGTGCTTAGGTGTCTTAATGATAGTTCATATCATATGAATGTCCAAGTCTGGAATAAATGTAATGAATATCTAGTAGACTGACCTCCTCACCTTCCATGAATGGGTTGGGTTCTTCTTATATACTTAATTTTCATATTTGGAGAGGGTTCTTTAGGCTCTCTCTAACTAAGCTATGTAATGCGAACAACCCTAAGTTGCAGGTATCCTATTATGGGGTTGAACCTCTAGAAAAGGTTGGCTTCCTCTTGATGCTCACTTAAAACTAATGCTTCACATGGAAAAGGGGTATAAAGAGGATAAGGGATCTAAATAAATATAAAAGGGTGATTCACAAAAGTTAAATGAACACTCATATAAGTTTGAACATTCACTAGATCAATAAAAGACAACTATGGTTTACTCAATCTCATAATCTCACTAGTTGCATAAATATTTCATAAAAGAGGTTCCAAATAGAACATTTATCTAGATCTATAAGTTAGCTTGAAAATATCTTCAAAGAGGTAAGTAGAAGGAGATTAAACTAGGAATAATCTCCTTCACAATTTTACCATACATAAGCATACTAAACACTGATTAAAAACAAGAGATAGGCAAATAGTTGATCTTATTACTTCAAAAGGCATTTCTTACAATGTTTTGACAAGGTTTAACCATATCAAATGATCACACTTTTTCAAGAGTCTCAATGAGTATCCTTGTCTCAAAAAAAAAATGCTAAATTTTAAGAGCTAAGAACCCCTTCAATGGGAATGAGACCAGAATATATAGGAAAAAGAGAGAGAGAAAGAAAGTATGTAGGAGCACACCATAAAAAAAAACTTTGTCATGGATCATTAAATGAACCTAAGACACCACCTTTTACTCCTTATCTAATCTAAACTTGGCCTTATTTTTGATCAATTAGGACATTACCTATGGCTTGTTGAGTGAGAAAGTCCACAAAGGTTTTGAGGATGTAATGAATGCTCTTATCTATAGTTTCTAATACTAGACCTTTTCTTTGATGCTTCAAGCCATCTCTTACTTGAGGACAAAACCTCATGCTCATGGATCTAATCGGATCATGGCTCTATAATTTTTAAGTGGTTTTTTGTCAAGACTATGGCCATGCTAAAAGACTAAGACCCTTTACATCAGTCACCTATCTACTCCACTTTCATATCGGGATCATAGGTCTATCCCATAGTCAAAAAACTAATCTAATGTTATTGGTTTTCCTATAGTCCATATATATGGCACTCTACTCAATACCTGGTCCCTTTTACAACAATTTACCACCCTTTTAGCCTATATTAGGTCTAAAATACCTATTTTAGCTTTGTGGAGATTTGATAACAATGTTTGGTCCTTATTGTTTATCCAAGCTCAACTCAAGTCAAGCTCAAGCTTGATTCCACATATTTTCTACCATCTTAGGTGTATTCATTTAATTTTATCAAGTTGAAATGCTCCATAGGCCTTATTTGAAAATTTCCTAGCTTGGTCCTTTATTTTTTGGTTAGCGACATCTGACTCAACTCATTAATGTATTTAACCTTTGTTCACTCTATTGATCTTGATCTATATGATAAAGTGTCAATAATCAATCTTACCTTTGACTTGTCAAGTTTGTCTAAGCTTAAAAAACATGTCAAATGCACATTTGATTTTAGGATCTATTATTAGTTTTCTAACACCCATGCTTATGCCATATGGCAACTCCTTATCTCATTGACTCTTTGATTCTACTTTCATGTCATTGATCTACCTTTATATGCTTAAACATGATTTGTTAGATCTTCATAGACCCACTAACCTATTAGTCATTGATCATCATTAGATTTAATCTAGGATTGAATGTGATCTATTAATCTTCTTGGGATCATTAAAATATTAATCACCACTCATCGTTGGATCATCTATATGATTGAATGCTGATCATTGATCCTATTTTTTTATTTCTAACGGCTACTTCATGATCTTGAATTTTAACATCTATGTAACTGTCACTAAGATATTTTAACTTCAATATTTACTTGTTAGGGATTTAACTTTGAAATATATGTGAATGTATTTAATGTCCATATGACCATAATCAATTATTTTAAAACCAATGACCATCTTTTGTGCTTAAATTTGATACTTGTGGGGCCATCCTAGACTTTTTAAAATAAAATGGCTATTTCCTATTGCCTTATATTGATGTTTGTGCAACTGTCAAGATCAAAAATTCTATGGAATATTTCCTTTAAACCTTTTACTAGAAATTTGTTGCAAGCTTTGTGTCTTGGCCACTTTCTATAAAGGAATTTATTTATGGCTCTTTTACATTGGATAAAATGTTTGAGGAAATTGTCATGGGACAATTGCCCAAAAGAATTTAGTCTACCTTATCTTTGCCTTGGAAAATTTATTGTGGAAATTATTTTTGAAATAATTCATATATTTGGGACTTATGCTTGCAAACAAAATGTCCAAGAGAAATGAGGTCTTTAGGGAAATTGTCGCAGGACAATTTCCTCAAAAGAATTCATGCTTAGCTTTTTTTGTGGACCTTTTGATTTAGAAAAAATGTCTAAAATAATCCATGCCATTATTATTTTTGTATATGACACTTTTCCAAAAAATTACCCTTTGAAACTTTGTCTATGGCACTTTCCCAAACAAAATGGCCCTTCATATTTTTTGTTTGGACAATTTCTTGAGAAATGACCATTCAAGAAATTTGTTCTGGGTACTTTGTCAAAGAAATGGCCCTTTAAAATTTTTTATTTGGACATTTTGGTGAATAAAAAATTACACTTTTAAAAACAAATTTGGGACATTTTTCTACAAAAAATGACCTTTCAAGAAAATGTATAGGATACTTTGCTTGAAAAAGTGCCCTTCAAGATTTTTCCCTTTGGACCATCTTCTCAAAGAAATACCTTTTAGTATTTTTTATGGTCCATTTTATTGAAAATATTTCCTTCAAAACTTTTATCAAAAAAATTCCGTGAAAGAATTATGCCTTTTGTAAAATTATGCAGATAATTTTCTTAAAAAAAATCTGATACTTAGCTTGAAAAATGCCCTTTGGGCTTTTTGCTTTGGACCTTTTTGGCTGAAAAAAGAACCTTTGGGATTTTTATTTGGTACACTTTCCAACAAAATGATCCTTTATCATTTTTTTTTTGGACAAAATGTGTAAAACAATTCTTGACACTTAGCCTAAAAGACCTGAAAGAAATCTCTCAAAATAAACAACACAGCCAAATAAAAGGTCAAAAAGAATTAAACTTAACAAATGGAAAGCCCCAAAAATTTTCCTAAGTAAGGATTTACCTAGAAAGTTTTGACACTTAGTTTTTCTTTTTAGGCTCCTCCAAACTTATGCTTGAATGATATCCTAATCTTTTAAGGCTTGAACACTATCAAAATCCATTTAGATACTTGATTTTTAAAACTGTAGACATGTCCCTTAGAAATTGGCAAGATATAATTTTAAGAAAGCTCAAAGTGTTTCAAAATATTTTAACCCTATATGATCCCTTTGGTCCATTAATTTCATCCAAAAATATTATCTAAGCCTTGATCCATTCTTGATCCTCAATAAACTACACTACATTCAGTCAAGTTTGGTATGTGGGCCAAAAATGGCTAATAGTTCCCATGCAAAGGGTGGATGAAGATATGAACATTAGAAAGTGACCCTAGGATAATCTGTAGGCTAATTTTAAGTTCTTATCTTCTTAAGGTTAATTTATATAGGTTGGCCTCCAAATTATAACCAATCTTTCATAGATTCTTAGATCATATGGATACTTAAATCTCCCTAAGATCATTTGTCCTAAGTATCCATGTGGTGTAATGGGTGAGTACTGGAAGGTTACTCTCAAGTTGGCTTTGTGCAGGGTTGAGTAATTTAAGTAAGGTTTTGAATATACTTGGGCTTTTCTCCTCACTCTTTTCCACTTTAAACCTTCTTATCAAGGTCTGACACATCTATCCATATCTTTCATATCCATCAAACTTGTTTTAAGAGCTTAGAGGTACCTTGAAGTGGTAGTAGGGTCTATAGGCAAGCATGTGTAGCTACTTTATTGGTCCATACCTAGAACACTTAACTATAGTTTTGGATATAAAACATTTTTAGTAGGCCTAATAACCCTATTCACCATGTTGGAATGTTATAAAACTCTCTAAGGGACCAAAATCACTTACAAACCGTCTAAATTCTAATTTTGTCCATCTAACACCCTAGATTACTTGTCCTAAGCATGGCTTGGTATGAGATAAAATAGTGGGTATCCCCACTATTTTTTTTATCACACTAATATCATAGGTACCTTGAATCACTCACAAGGACCATCTGTACCAAATCTAAAGACCTAAATATGCCTACAAGGGTGTCAAATGTTGGATGGTGGATCTTGATCTTATTGTAATGCCTAGTTCTTGATACGGGGTGTGGAGGGGAAACACCCACCCATTATGGTTTCCCTCCCTGGTGGGGGTTCAAGGGTAGTGCCCCTAAAATAAAATTTCATTAAAAATGCACTATAAAATATTATAATTTTGTAGTAAATTTGAACCATTCATTATTAGGTTGCAGATCTAATGGTAAAATTTATGTTTGTGTATTTTTCCCCTAATATGTAACCCTTCTTTGATATGATAGCATTGCAATTATGGTGGCATGATATTTTTGTGAAGAGGATATTGTAGTGGTTATATTACAATTTTTTCCCTTTATTCATTTGACTGAATAATAAGGACTAGTTGTGTATGTGTGGATGTAGCCCATATTGGGTGAACCATGTTGAATATTCCTCTATTGTGTTATGTTTTCTAATTTTTATTTAAATATTTAATTCATTACTATTTATCTATGTTATATATTCCTAACAAATGGTATCAAATCCAAAGGTTTATTTGGTAGATAAACTCATAGAAAAAGAGGGCTCCTAGTTCGAGTGGGAGCAATGGTGGAAGAAGGCAAGTTTAAGGTCAAAAAATTTAGCAACCAAAACTAGAAACTATGGAAGATGAAAATGGAGGACTATCTATATCAGAAGGATATTTTCTTACCATTAGGTAGAATAGCAAAGGACCTAGCAACTATGAAGGATGAATATTGGGAGGTTCTTGATAAAAAGGCACTAGGAACAATATGGTTGTGTCTGATAGCATTGGTGGCCTTCAATATTTCAAAAGAAAAGATAATGATAGATGTGATGAAGGTATTAGATAGAGTGTACAGAAAACCCTAAGCCTCCAACAAGGTATTTATTATGAATAATTTATTTAATATATAAATGTTAGAAGGTGGGTCTATTGTTGATCATATAATGAATTTAACATGGTCACAAATTAGTTAATCTCTATAAGAGTAAATGTTGATGATGAGGTTAGGGCTCTTTTGATTCTGTGCTCATTGTCAAAAAGTTATAATGGCTTAGTCATGGTTGTGATTAATTCTATCTTTGGTTCAAACACTTTAAAGTTTGATGATGTTATGGGTGTTATTCTTAGCAAGAAAATATGATGGAAAAGCACAGGTGAAACATCAGGTAATGCTTTGACTATGGAGAATAAGGGAAGATAAAAGGATATAGGAAAAGTCATAGGGAATCATGGTAAGTCTAATAATGGTAAATCCAAATCCACATGAACATTGGTGTGTGAGATTTTTGGGAAAAGAGGACACCTAAAGAAAGATTGTCAATTTCAAAAAGGAAAACAAGGAGATGGATAACAAGATAACAATAAAAAATCAAATATACTAGGTGATGTGATACAAGATGCTTTAATCCTTTATTTAGGTAATATTAATTATTCTTGGGTGTTAGATTCAGGGGTTTCATTTAATGCTACACCCCATAAGAAATATTTTCAAGACTATGTTCAAGGTGATTTTGGATAGGTTTATTTGGGTGGTGGTGAACCTTATAAAATTGTAGGAAAGGGTAAAATATAGATAAAATTATATAATGAAAATAAATGGTTGTTGAAAGAGGTAAGGCATGTTCCTGAGTTAAATAGAAATCTAATTTTAGCAAGGCAATTAAGAAGTGAAGGATGCATAGTTACATTTGTAGAAAATATGTGGATGGTCACTAAAGGATCACTGGTAATAGTAAAAGGAGAGAAGATAGGTACATTATATTTATCTAATGCTAATTTTGACTCTTCTATTGCTTTAGCTTCTATATAAGTGAATACAAAATTATGGCACCATAGACTTGGGCACCTGAGTGATAAGGGGATGTAAGTTCTTCACTCAAAGAATTTGTTATCAGATTTGAAGAAGGTGGATTTGGAATTTTGTGATCATTATGTGTACATAAAATATAAGATAGTTAAATTTATCAAATTTGGGAAGATAAAGAAGGTTTAAAAGTTAGAACTTGTGCATACAAATGTATGGGGACCAGCTCAGGTATCATCCCTTGATGGCTCTTATTATTATGTTACTTTTTTTTATGATGTAACTAGAAAAACTTAGGTTTATTGCATATGAAAAAAATCTAATGTTTTTGATACTTTTAAGAAATTGAAAGCTTTAGTTGAGAATGAGACATGAAATAAGTTGAAGTGTGTCAGATTAGATAATCAAGGTGAATACTATAGCAAGGAATTTGATCATTATTGTTCATCACATGGGGTTCATAAGGAGAAGATAGTTCAAAAAATACCACAACAAAATGGTGTGTTAGAAAGAATGAATAAGACAATCATAGAGCGTGTAAGGAGCATGAGATTACATGTAGATTTGCCCTTATAGTTTTGAGTAGATGTTATGGATACTATTATTTACTTAATAAATAGAGGACCTTCAAGTTTGTTGGATGGTAGCATTCCAAAAGAAGCATGGATAGGTAAAAAGGTAGATTATTCCTTCTTAAAGACTTTTGGTTGTGAAGTATTTGTCCATATTAGTAAAGAAAAAAGAACCAAGCTTGAAGTAAAATCCAAGAAATGTAATTTTATTGGATATGGAGTTAAATATTATGGCTACCATTTATGGGATTTTGAAAATCATAAAATCATTAAGAGTAGATATGTGATATTTAATGAAAAAGTCATATACAAAGATCAGTTGCAAGGAAAGAAACAAGAAAAGCCAAATACAGAATATACAATACTTGATGAAATCATAGGAAATGAAATTCCAAAAGTGCCAAAAAATTAGAATGTACAAAAAATACAAAAATAAGTACGTCAAACTCTAGGAAGTGTAGTTAGAAGATCTACCAAAGTAAGTAGACTCCTTGAATGATACTCTCCTTTAATTTATTGTTTATTATTGACTAATGGTTGTGAGCCATAAAGCTATAAAGAAGCAATGTAGGTAGAAACCAAAAATAAGTGCGATTAAAGCATGAAAGAGGATATGGACTCCTTATTACATAACCAAACTTGGGATTTAGTTTACTTGCATGTAGGTAAAAGAGAATTGTATAATAAATGGGTTTATAGGCTGAAGGAAGAAGATGGAGGCAAAAAGAGGTACAAGGCCAAACTTTTTTTAAAGGGGTTTGCACAAAAAAAAGGTATTGATTTTGATGAAATATTTTCTCTAGTTGTAAAAATGACTTCCATAAGAATTGTTTTAAGTTTGGTAGGAGTAGAATATTTGCATCTTGAATAGTTAGATGTGAAGATTACTTTCCTTCATGGTGATTTGGAGGAGGAAATGTATATAGAGCAGCCACAAGGATATGAAGTAAAAGGTAAGGAGAAAATGTTGTGTAGGTTGAATAAGAGGTTGCATGATCTAAAGCAAGCTCCAAGGTAGTGGTATTTGAAATTTGACATGTTTATGATAAAACAAGGTTATATTAGGTGTCATTCTAACCACTATGTCTATTTTAAGAGATTAGATAATGGTATCTATATTATCTTATTATTTTATATATATGACATGCTTGTTGTAGGGTCTAACATGCAGGATATAAATTATCTCAAAAGAAAAAAATTGAAATGAAGGATTTCGGTGTTGTAAAGAAAATCATTGGTATGAGAATAACAAGAGATATGAAAAATAGAAAATTGATGTTATCTCAAGAAGAGTAGATCAAAAAGGTGTTAGTCAGGATCAATATGCAAGATGTAAAACCTATAAGTACACCTTTGGGAGGGCACATCAAATTAAGCAAGGAAGAGTGTCCTAAAACACAAAAAGAAATCAATTACATGTCTAAAGGTCCATATGCTTCAGTAGTTAGAAGTTTAATGTATGATATGGTGTGAAAAAGACCATATATTTCTCATGTAGTGGGCGTTATTAGCAGGTTTATGAATAATCCAGAAAAGGAGCACTAATATGTAGTCAAGTTAATTCTTGGGTACTTGAGAGGGGACCCTAATACATAGTTATGATATGAAGGTTTAGACATTACCTTATAAGGATATGTTGATGCAGACATGGCTAGATATTTATATGGTAAGAGTAGCAACATAGGTTATGTATTCACTATTGGTGATATAGGAATTAGTTGGATTTCAAAATTATAAAAGATAGTTGCCTTGTCAACTACAGAGGAAGAGTATGTTGTAGCTATAGAAGCTAACAAGGAGATGATATGGATGCAATGGTTAATGGAAGAGTTGAGGCATAAGTAAGAAGATTTTAGGTTTTATAGTGATAGCCAGAGTGTTATTCATTTATCAAAGAACTCATCATTCCACTTAAGAACCAAACATATACAACTCAGGTATCACTTTATTCATTCAGTTTTGGAGGATGGTCAACTAAAGTTGGAAAAGATCCATATAAATTAGAATATTTTAAATATGCTAACAAAATCAGTCAAAAATTTTAATTTGGAGAGTTTTTCAGCTTTAATAGGTCTTCAGGGTTAACAAAGAAGATGAGAAACAAGCTAGGGTCAAAGTTCAAAGAAAAGGCTAAGGAAGAGTTGTAGCAATCAGTCTCCAAGTGAGAGATTATTAGATGGTGGAACCTGATCTTATTTTAATGCCTAGTTCTTGATAAGGGGGGTGTGAAGGGGAAACACACTGCTACTATGGTCACTGTATAAAATATTGTAATTTCGTTATAAATTTGGACCATTCATTATTAGGTTATAAATCTAATGGTAGAAATTATGTTTGTACATTTTTTCCCTAATATGTAACCCTCCTTTGATATGAGGGCATTGTAATTATAGTGGCATGTTGTATGTGTGTGAAGAGGATATTACAGTGGTTGTATTATAGGTTTTTCCCTTCATTTTTTGGATTGAATGATAAGGACTGGTCATTTTTGTGTGGATGTAGCCCATATTGGGTGAACCATGTTAAATATGTGTCTCTATTATGTTATGAATTCTTTATTTTATTTCCATCTTTAATTCATTAATATTTCTCTATGTTCTATATTCCTAACATTAAATCACCATTTTGGCTCAAACTAGATTTAAACTTCCTATAAATTATGTGCTTAAGTGTGAATATTATAAGTATAGCCTTCAACACTATTTCTTGAGGTATTTAAGACCATGATGATGTTTATGTGATTAGGTTTATTATTATTCTCAAATGATGACTTTACAATGGCCATTCCTTTGTATACCTTACCCTCTTCATGCTTAGGTCTCAAGTTTGCACATGCCTGCAATGTTTCACGCTGGTTTAGGCATTACTCTACCTCTTTAGAGGTGATAACCATCACTCTTGTGTTATCATTCAATATGAACCTTAGTCATACTTTTATGAATTTTTTAATTCTATCATAAGAAAAACATGGTATCTGATATGCATTGATCTAATATACGTGTACCCATATTCATGATATGTATATAGGTTCTAAATGTCAAGTTTTTATGAAGGAATAGTGATCCATGGCTGCTCAAACCTTAATGACACTTTTATTTCTCCACTCATCTCCTAAAATTCATATATTCTCATGTTATTATTGTAGAGTTTTCAATTATGTCTCCAAGGTGATGAAGGATGTTGATGAGGTGTCATGTGTGCTAAAATGACAATGACAAAGTGTGCTTCAATATGCTTTAGTGTTCTTGCATGATTATTTAGTGGTTAACTTGTTAAGGAAACTTATGGATGATATTAATGGTATGGAAATTTTTTAGAGTCCTTATGAGGTGTTATGAGTACTTATAGTCCTTATAAAAGTGAAAGAAATTCATTAGAGTAATCATATGAGTGTCTAGGTTCAAGTAGACTGCTTGGAAGACAATATTGAGTAAGAATTTTGATGATGGTATTTTTCACACATTTTAAGGTTTTATGAGAAATTTGATACATTTATGGATTACCCTATGAAATTTGATCATGTGGTTAAAATTTCAAGTCATGAGGTTGAGCGTATAAAAAGTTATTAAGGTACAAAGTTGGCCTTCTAGGTAGATTGCAGTGTTTCCCATACTTAGCCAGTTTTGCATTATTGAAGATCTATTGTGAGAATTAAATTGGGAAATGAATATCTATGTAAATCAATTAATATGACTAGATAAGGATCCAATAAATCACATGATCTTGTTAGATAGAGATCAATGATGCAGGTGAAGTCAATTTGTCAAAGGTTCTTAAGATTGTACATGCTAGTGACATGTGTCTCAATCATGATGATTTGACATAAGATCAATGAAACATGGGTGTTCATACAAATTGATATCAATGGTTTGGTTTGATTTAAATATTCAATGTGCTAAGAAGACATGTGAGGGTGCCAAGTATCTTAATCATGGAAGCATAGATCAATAATCAACTATGAGCATTAAAAATTAAAAGATAAAAAGCTCACAAGGAGATCGATAGAGCATATTTGTTAAAATTTTATAGCCAAAATGAGATGATGACAAGTGTCAAACGTTTTGTATTTACATAGTGAGCATTGGAATTTTAATATCCAAATTTGTGAAGGAAAACCAATCTTAGTGTTTAAGCTATAACTTTTGATATACATAGAATTTGATATTGGTGTAAAAGGAAAATTTGTAGATAACTTCAAGGTGCATCCAGAAAAGTTTGTTATAAGGTCTGAATGTTTTTAAAATTGAAGATATTTATCTTAAAATTGACTATTTTTTCATTCATGGTATTATTATGTATAAGACTACTGTTTAAGTAAATTGTGCTTTAGCATAAGAGTGTTTTGGTGGGAGTAATCACCTAAATATGTCTTAGAGGTCATATGGAGTGGACTCATGTATTTTATAGTTATATTGTGTTCTTTTTTTTCTTGATTGAGTGTTAAAGTGGTAATAGGCCTCTATGAGACCTATAAGGGCTACCAAGGCCTAATTGAAAGGCATAGTTGTTTAAGTGTGACCCATGGATACTATGGCCAACCTATGAGGATGGTATTGAGTTATGTGTTAGCTTGATATAAGTATGAAGGGTTAAGGTATGTATTATGGCTGACCTAGGTGTTGATATTCATGAAGACTCTATATAGAGTGAAGGCTAAGTAATGGTTTTTATAGTTTTATATGGATCTATTGAGAGATTAGAAGACAGAGGCAAAGGAAAGAGATTAGAGGGAGTGTGATCAGTGGATGGACTAAAGTATAGAGTAGATTAAGGATGAGTGAAAAAGTCTAGAGTGATCCAAAATGGATGTTTAGATGCATTTATTGTATGATCAAGTTTGAGTGTGTGTGATGAGTTGAAATAGAGGTATTATACATTATTTTTGCAATTATATTGAGATGAAATCAGAGTTCTAGAGTTGTTGATTTCATAAGGTATTGTGTGGGTGCTCAACATCTAGAATAAATGGGTGCTTGTTCATACTTAGGGGTGGTTTATCCTTATGAAGTGGGTGCTTTACTAAAAGGTCTCATGTTTGTGATCATTTAATAGGATAGTTAGTCCATGTTTTTTAAGGATTGAGAGTGGGTTTTATTCCCCATGAGGGTTTCCTACATAATTCATGTGTTGTGTGTATGATCTTTCATTATCTCTCTTATTAATTATTATGAATAACTTGTATGCTTTATGAATGATTGTGATCATTGTTTAAAAGTTTGAAAGGATTTCAATTGAAGTTTGAAATATATTGTATCATTGATTCAATCCCCCCTCAATGATTATACCTCTAATAATTGGTATCATAGCATGACTTTCATTACAAGTTTAACAACTTGAAGGTGATCTAAGGTGTAATATGACAAGTCAACAATGGCTTGGTTTCTCTATAAAGCAAGCACCATTGTTCAATGGGTCAAATTATGCTTTTGGGAGTGTAAGGATGAGAACATACATCATGTCTCTAGGGTTTTATACTTAGCAATCTATCATAGATGGTTATACTACACCAGCTACTCCTCTAACTATGTTGCTGACAAGAAGATGAATGAGAATAATTCTAAAGCTATGAATGCTATATTTTTCATTTATCTGAGGTTGAGTTCACCAAAGTGATCCATTTCAAGTCCACCAAGGAAATTTGGGACAAATTATATACTATCCATGAAGGATACTCAAAATTAAAATTGGCTAAATTGTAGACCTACCAAAACCTATTTGAAGGTCTCAAAATGAAGGAAGAATTTATTGTGGCATCCTATCTTCTAAGGGTTAATGAGGTAGTAAAAATGATCAGAGGTCTTAGAGAGGTTATTGATGAAGCTACTATAGTACATAAGGTATTAAGGACTCTTACACTTAAGTTTGATTTAAAAGTTTCTATTGTAGAAGAAAGCCATGATCTCACTTAGTTGAATATGGATGAACTGAATGGCATCCTTACTACCTATGAGATGATATTTGATGAGGATGGACCTCCAAAGAAGGAAAAAAGCCTTCAAGATGATCAAGGAAATAAAATCTAGTAAGAAAAAGTTAATTCTTGAAGATTTTGATCTTAATGAAGATCAACTTGAAGCCATGATTACAAGAAGATTGAATGTAGGATCAGGTAAGTATTAAGGAAAACTTCCTTTTAAATGTTTTTCATATGGTAAAGTTGGTCATTTTGTAGCTAAATGTCCAAACAATTTTGAACTAAAAGAACTTGATAAGGAATCTCATGAGGATGAACACAATAAATATGAGGGTCCTAGCAAGTATAGAAATTTCTTCAGTAAGAAAAATGGAAAGAAAAAATCATACAAAGGTAGTAAGAGCCTTTACCATGAAGAATATAGTAAGTCATCTATAGAATAAGAAGTAAGAACATCTTAAAGTGAGGATTCTTTTCATAATGAGGACAAGGAGATTTTGTTCATGTCTTTTAGTGATGATGAAGGTGAATTTTATTTAAGCTAAGATTTCTTTGATAGAGATAGTTTAGAGGAAGAAGATGAAAAATTAACTCTTGAAGATAAATATCTAGATACTATGGAAGAAATGAAGATACTACAAAGAAATAAAATAAAATAATATTTCTTTATCAAATCTTATGAGGAGCAAATTGGAAATTTGAAGGAAGATTGATTAATGAAGTAAATGAGCACGATGAGATCACACAACAGCTTTAAACTTAGGTTTGTACTCTTAATGAAAAAGTAAAAAAATAAGGATGAAGATTGTATCATGTATCAATCAAAGACAGTCTTTGTAGATGAAACTAAATCAAACTATGATAAAAAAAAATAGCTGATGATTCTGATAATAAGGATAAATTGATGAATGATCTTGAATATCTAAATATTGAGAAGAAAAAGAACAAGAAGATGATGTCACAAATCAAGGACTATGAAGATCAATCCAATGTGTTTGAAGAAAGAATTAATGAAGACACCAAGTAACATGAAGATACTATCAAACATCTTAGTAGTTAATTAGAAACTATGTATACAAGCCTAAAATCCAAAGAAGGTGAGTGCTTAAGGTATGTGATTAAAATTGAGACATTAAAAGTAGAGTTAGACAAGACATCTTGAAAGGTGAAGTCATATTTGAAATATGAAAAGAGCTCAAATGATCTTGACAGTATTCTAAGTAGTCAAAAGCATGCTAGTGATAAATCTAGTCTTGGATACAAAAAAGAATAAAAGCATGTAACTCAAGACAAGATAAAGGATTTGAAGATCAATCATCAGTTAGGGAATGAAGTTATTTATAGAATGAAGACAAATCAGATTATAAAACCAAATTTTATGAGGTATGCAAATTTCAATAGCCATTGTTACTCTTATAATAAGTTTGGTATAGGTTAATATATTGTAAAATATCCTTGAGGAATGAATTTTCATGGAATTATGAGAAAAATAATGGAAATAATGAAGAACATCATAACTCAATATAATCTATATGTTCACAAGGAAATAATGACATCTTTTGCTACAAGTGTCAAGGATTTGATCATATTAAAAAGTTTTGTAATATCTTCATCAGGAGACTAAATGTTCAGCTACATTAACTAATTCATGAAACTTCAAGGAATCATCTTGTATCTCAATCACAAGGTGTGTACAATATGATAAACCTCATTTATTTAAAATGTCATGAGAGAGGTCATATATCAAGGTTATATAAGAATAACTAATATTCTACTTCAAAATCTAAGTGGATTATTTTCCATGATAAAGCAAGGAACAAGTTCAATTATTAAGGAATAATCCTTATCTGCCCAAATGGATAAGTAAATTAAGTAGGATCCTAAGATAAAAGAAAATAATAAGGTTGAGAACTCATTCAAAGAAAATTTATAGATGAGGAAGGACTGTAAGTCAAGTAAGAGCATGGAGATATGGGAATCTCTTGAGTTTTCTGATATTTAGTCCCTACATGACAAGTGGGTGTCTCTACCTATGCTTCCTAGGAGATTTATTTCATGTATAGAAGCAATTATGTGTGCTCTATGTAATGATAAAAATGTCAAATTAGTACAAAGGTATGTTCTCTTTAATTTGATAATATGCAAGGTGTGCATGATGTGTGGGGGAGCGTATGTGAGATGTTCCAGTCTCAGTGGAGATATGAAGAAGTATGATACATGTGTGAACTCAATCATGTTGATATGATGACTTGATTAAACTAAGTCATACTTTGATAATTTTTTGAATCCTCATGCATAAGTAAAGGTGGAGATTTTTAAATGGATAGGTCCTAAGATCAAAGGATTGTGTAGTTGAATCTAAGAGAGAAGGTATGGAAGAAATTATGTTATTTATTCATGGTTGGATATGATTTTTAGGTTATCAAAGGGTGCCTAATATTAGGTAAATTAGGGGAATTCCTTATTATTTTTAAGGTAAGTTCAAGTAGTTTTTGGTGTTCATGTATATTTTGTCTTCATAAGAGTTATGTATGGCTAAGAAGAGTGTTGTGTTTTGAGCATGTTTGAAAATCTCAAAGGTAAGAAATGGTATGCACAGTATTAAGGGGAGTTTTATCATCTCTCAAAGGTGGTCCTTTCCTATTTTTGTTTCTTAAAGTCTTTTCAAGTCTTTAGGATCAAAAGATGAGCCCACTTTGTCATTGTGTCAAAGGGGGAGAGAGTACTTGAAGAGAGATAGAATATGAGCATAAGATTTGTATTGGTGTTAACATAACTGATAAAGGAGGAGATTGTTATAGAGTTTTCAATGATATCTCCAAGGTGACCAAGGATGTTGATGAGGTGTTATGTGTGCTAGAATGAAAATGATAAAGTGTGCTTCAATATACCTTAGTGTTCTTTCATGATTATTTAATGGTGTATTAGGGGGATTTTTTATCATCTCTCAAATGTGGTCCTTTCCTATTGTTGGTTGTTAAAGTCTTTTTAGGTCCTCAGGATTAGAATATGAGCCCACTTTATCATTATGTCAAAGGGGGAGAAATTACTTGAAGAGAGAGAGATAGAGTATAAACATAAGCTTTGTATTGGTGTTAACATAAATGACAAAGGGGGAGGTTTTTGTAGATTTTTCAATAATGTCTCCAAGGTGACCAAGGATGTTGATGAGGTGTCATGTGTGATATAATGACAATGATAAAGTGTGCTTCAATATGCTTCAATGTTCTTTCATGATTCTTCAATGGTTGACTTAGTAAGGCAATTGATGGATGATATTTATAGTATAGACATGTTTTAAAGACCCTATGGGTTCTTATGAGTGTTTATATTACTTATTGAAGTGAAAGTAATTCATTAGAGTAGTCATATGAGTATTTAGGTTCAAGTGGCCATCTTGGTAGACAAGGTTGAGTAAGTATTTTGATGATGGTATATTTCACACATGTGAAGGTTTTAGGAGTAGTTTGATACATTGATGGATTCTCCTATTAAATTTTATCATGTGGTTCAAATTTCAAGTCATGAGATTGAATGGTGTAAAAGTTATTAAGGTGAAAATTTGGCCTTCCAATAAGATTGTAGTGGTTCCCATACTTAGCAAATTTTAGATTATCAAAGATCTATAGTGAGAATTTAATTGAGGAATGAATATCTATGGTAAGAAATTAATTTGACTAGATAAGGATCCAATGGATCATGTGATCTTATTAGATAGAGATCAACAATGTGTGTGAAGTCAATTTGTCAAATGTTGCTTAGATTGCATGTGTTAGTGACATGTGTCTCAATCATGATGATTTGATAGATCAATGGCATGTAAGTGTTCATACAGATGGAGATCGATAATGCAGTTTGACTCAAATATTCAATGTACTTAGAAGGCACATGAGGGTACCAAGTGTCTTAATCATAGAAGCACATATTAATGTTCAATGGTGAGCATTAAAAAGTTAAAGATAGGAAGCTCATGAGGAGATTGACAAATTGTATTTGTTCAAAGTTTATAGGGGACATGATATGATGACAAGTGTCATACATTTTATATTTACATAGTGACCATTAGAATTTGAATATTCAAATTTATGAAGGAAAACTAGTCTATAGTTTTTAAGATATAACTTTTGATATATGCAGAATTTGATAATGGTGTAAAATGCAAAGTTATAGAGAACTTCAAGTGCATCCAAAAAAAATTATTATAAGGTATGAATGTTTGTAAAATTATAGATATTGAGCTTCAAAGTTCACTATTTATTCATTCATGGTACTATTCTGTACAAGACTACTATTTGAGTAAATTATGATTTATTATAAGAGTGTTTTGGTGGGATTAATCCGTTGAAGATGTCTTATAGGTCATATGGAGTGGACCCATGTATTTAAAAGTGATATTGTCTTCTTGTTTTTCTTGATGAAGTGATAAAGGGGTAATATATCTCCATGAGATCTAAAAGGGCTACTAAGGCCTAATTGAAAGGTGTAGCTACTTAAGTGTGACCCATGGATGCTGTGGTTGACATGGGAGGATGGTATTAAGCTATGTGTTATCCTATAAAAGTCTTAAGGGTTAAGGTAACTAGTATGGCTGACCTAGATGTTGATATTCATGAAGACTCTAAAGAATGAAGGCTACCATAATGGTTTTCATATTTTTATGTGGATGTGTTGAGAGAGTAGAAGATAGAGATGAAGGAAAGAGATGATAAGGAGTGTGCTCAGTGGATGGACTGAAGTACATATCATATTAAGGATGAGTGAAGAAGCTTAGAGTGATCCAAAAGGGTTGTATGGATGCATTTATTGTATGAGAAATTTTGAGTATGTGTGATGAGTTGAAAGAGAGGTATTATACATTATTTCTCCAATCATATTTAAATGAAATCAGATTTATAGAGTTGTTGATTTCATATGGTGTTGTGTGGGTGTTGAACATCTAGAACAAGTGGGTGATTGTTTATACTTAAGGGTGGGTGCTCCTTATGAAGTGGGTGCTTCACTAAAATATCTCATGTTTGTGATAATTTTATAAGATAATTAGTCCTTGTGTTTATAGGATTGAGAGTGGTTTTTATTCCCCATGAGGGTTTCCCACATAATTCATGTGTTGTGTGTATGATATTACATTATCTCTCTTATTCATTGTTATGAATAACCTGTATGCTTATCATTGTTTAAAAAAATTTAAAGGATTAAAATTGGAGTTTGAAATATATTTCATCACTGATTCACTCACCCTAGTGATTGTACCTCCAATAGTTATCATCAATTTATATGTCCTTAAATGATATACATAGTGTCCTTTTTTGAAAACCTACTATAGTAAGTGTAAAGGTTGGCTTTAGGTGTTTGTTTTGTGTTAGACCTTCTTGGGAGGGTTAATGTCTCTCATATGAATTCTTTTAGCCTCTTTTTTCATCACTCATATATTGAAATTCCCATAAGAGACTCCATAGTCTCATCAACCATAACCTCTGCTAAACATTCTCTTCATAGGCCAAGTTTAGGTCAATCAAGGTGGTTGTAGGTGATAAAGTCATGTATATGATAGTGATTAAAGTAGAGGTTTGAGGTGGATTTGTGATGAATCCACCTTGAAGGTCTAATTATCCAGCTTGAAATTATTCACTATCCTTTCTCACTTAAGACCAAAACCTTGATTGTCCTCTCAAACCTCAATCACCAAGGAATTGTATACCCTATTGTATGGACTAAGACAGTTCAAATGTGCCACCTGAAATGGATGTCCTAAGATAACTTATGGTTATCATATCATTAGGTATTTGTCTAGATTCACTAAAAGCCTTTTCCTTTCTCACCTACACTTTTCCTTAAAGAAACCTTATTATTCACTCATTAAATTGTTTCTTTGGAATTATGTTGTTGTAGACCAAATGACTGGTTTTAGGTATCCTTTTGTCATCTTAGGTGGAGTGATCCACAAAATTTACCCCATTATATATTTTTAACTTTGTCTTTCATTTTATGAATATTTACCCTTAGCCTAGGAAATATGGAGACATAAACATACACTATCAATGTCACAAGTGTTCACCTATCGTTATGATTATCTACAAAGGTTTAACTATTAGGCCTATGTGATAACAAGGTGATCCAAAATCACTTGAAATTCTTGTGGCATAATATTATATCATCATTTAAATTTTAGGTTGAATATCCATAAATATCCATGCCAATACTCATGCCTTTGAATGTATTCATAGTGTTCTTTGAATAAAATAATAAAGTAGACCTAAAAGGGCTGGTTGTAGGTCTTGATTTCCCTCCTTGGTTAGGTATATGACTAAATGGTTTCAACACTTTGTGATGTAATTACTTTTGAGGGTTCCAAGGGAGCATGGAGGTCTATTAGCATTTTTTAGACTTAGGAAGGAGGATGAATGGGTTGATAAAGATGTAAGTGGAGTGATAAGGATATGAGAACATGAAAATAGGGTGGTAAGCATAGTGAAAGGTAGTGAAAGAGACATGGAGTGACAAGGTATTGATTATGGCATGGATAGAAGCATGGAGACCTCCTAAGATAGCTAATGTGAAACTTTAGGACCTTAAAACATAGACCTAATAAAATATAACATGTTTAAAGCATATAAAGGACCTACACAATCAAAACATACAACCAAGGAAACTCCAAAGATCCTTCATTTTTTATAAGAATCTTAACTTCTGGTAAGAATGATTGAACGAGTTTAAGATACAAGAGAGGTGTTTTATAGGCATATTAAGGTTGATATGAGGTTGATAGGATTATTGAAATGGGTATGATGATTCTACACCATGAATTAACATTCCATTTCAAGCCTTTAGCTATTTCTGTAAGGTCTAAAGGTAAATTTGAACCATATACAATGCTAATAGATAGTGAACTCCAAATGGATATGACTCCTTACTTGAAGGCACTCTTTGGGATGAAAATATACTAATTTGAACACCAATTTTTAGTAGAGATACATGGGGAATCATGAAACATCTTTTTAAACTCTTCAAAATAGTTCACATCCTCTTATGAATGCATTAAACTTCTATCCATTACCCAACTTTCATGCAAGCTACACACAGGAGCTAGTCTTGAAGGAATGCCATTCTTATGTGATTATACATGTGATATAAATGATAAAATTGATATTATATACCACTTCAAGACCTCATAAAATAATATTAGTCATTAAATTGAGAAAACAAGTCAAAAATCCATGAAAACTACCCAATTGAAATTGGCATGTATAGATGTGAATAGCACAGGGATTCCTTAGCTTCTTAAGGAAAGTTCATAAGATTAGGAGACCAATATTTATAAAAATTCCCATGGGTAGAATATACCTAATCTTCCTTTTTTGGGTTAATATCTAGGACCCTCATTCTCTCTCTTTTATACGATACAAGCATAAACTTGAGAAGTTGCTTGAGCTTGCAAAGAAGGTGGGTGAAGTAAAGGACCAATTGTGAGCCTTTTTGGCATCCATTCATCATAACAATTTGTTTAGACATAAAACATCAGACATGATCTCATCTTCATCCTCTAATTCTCATCTATATGTTATAGTTCATACAATTTTGTACAAGTGCAGAAGACTCTAAAAATCTTTGATTTTCCAACATTTTCTCCATATTTCAAGATTTACAACACCATTTTATGGATACATAAGGAGGATAATGAGTTATTAATCATTTCAAAGTAGGATAAAATTTAAGGAGAAAGTGTAAAATCCATAAAATAACATGTGGGACCCACTTGGCTAGTGGAAATAGTGTGAGTGGGTCTCAAAAAACCTTTAAGGCTTATGAAATGCATAGTGTGAACATGTATCATGGATACAACCCTTTTATTACTCCCTTTAATATAATTAATCAAGTCATTTTCCCTTTCTTAAGCTTTTTTAAACGAAAAATAGGCTCTTGAAGAGGCTTGAGGGGTGATGAATGTGGTTTATGGGCTTAGATGAATATATCATGAGAAATGGGGTTTGAATAAATTATGATCCTAATATTATGGCATCCAACATTGTTACAACACTTTCATATTACCAAAAGATATATACACTCTTAAAATAGGGTTAAATCACTCATTCACTTTTAGGACCTTTTAACAATCATCTCCCTCATGCAAAGGCCACTATAACACCTAACACATCACCACAAAGATAAAGAAACTCGTGATATAATATATTAATACTAAAATAATGGTACATCATGACACTCCTAGTCAAGAATCAAATAATCTTAGTAGGATAAGGATGACATGACTATGCCAAGAATCATCATAAGCAGGATAAGGTGGTGGTCATCAAAAGTTTTTGACATTAGGGGCTGACATTTGGCTTATGAGGAAAAAATATCAACATTTTTGGTGACTCTAATGGGTGATTAGCCTACTAGTCAAGATAACCTAGACACTTTCATGACAAGGATGACGTGATGGTTCAATCAAGATGATATGATTCAAGGATCACTTGATGGACTGCCAAACTGATTTGTACTTTATGACACCTCAAGGACTTATATAAATCATAAGACACAAAAGGAAAAGTAGGGGAAATAAACCTAACACTAAGAAGCACACCTAAAAACTAGGAAAAAACAAGGGAAGGAACTAAATCAATAAGACAATATTTACAACATGTGCAAATCACTTATTTGGGCAAGACAACTACATGTTAAAAAAACTAACCTAAATCTGATTTCCTTTCCTTAGGATAAAATGTGAATGTACTCTGATCATTTTGGTACCATGATGTGTGGTTGTCATGTGATGATTTGGGTGCAATCACATTTTGATCACTATGTGAAAACTTTTACCTATAGTTATCATTCTCATGGTCTCTTAGAAGAGTGACTAGACCTCATTTCTCTATCCCCAAGTACGTGGTTTGAGTGTGAGATTAATGAACCCAATCACATTCTTCCCATATTCTTCTACTTTGCATAATCAATCTCACTTCTTCAGTCATGTGTTGCACTTGATTCTACCCATTAGATACAATGTGGTGATATGTCAAAGTATCCTTGACAAAGTCCTCTTCAATATTTGATTGGTGTAGAGGTGTGGTGTCTAGGCTCAAGAAAAATATTCTAATTCCTTTTAGAAATAAATATCATCATTATCAATGGAAATAACATGGGTTTGAATTCTATTCTTTCCTCCTACTTGAAATATACCATGTTGATCACTCACCTCCAACTCTTTCATAGGTTCAAATCAAATCTCTTCATCTATTGTAGCTTGATCATCTTCATATTCAATAGATAAAGGTGTCTCCTCAACCCATTAAATTTTTATCTAATCTTGCCTTAGCACTTATTGACTCATATTTCCCTCTTCACTTGGAACATGAGCCTATTATCCTATTACATCATTCAAGTCTACTACACTGAGTTGTTCCATCTCATTCAAGAATTCCAAGTATAGGTACTGATAAGGATCACCCAATGAATTTTTGACCTCAATCTCAATAGTACCCTCATGAAGCTTATCCTTTTGATTGTCTCTTAGGTAAATATTGGCATGAGTTATGTTCCCATTCACTCCATCACTTTGGAATTATGACTACCACCTATCATCCACTTTTTTTCATGTTCCAAATTTGATCTTCTATGATAGATAGGGGTTTCAATTATAATTTATTCTTCATATACACTTAAAATTTCTTATTAAAGGTGTTTCTAATAATATATTACATCTATTACATGGTCAAGTTATTTAAGGATTGACCCTTCACTGATCAACCTTGATAGTTTGTCCATCATGTTTGGATGTTCAAATTCTAATTTTGATGCACTTGGATTCTTTTCAAGGGAAAAGAGGGTGAGTGGTTAGTATATTTCACTAGGTTTATTGATACTTTAAAGAGTATCCTTCCAACTAGGGAAGGTAGTTGGAGTGGCTTCTAGGACATCCTTTCTTTCCTAGTTTTGAGTGAGCATGAGAGAATATTATTTTTCAAAGGCTGGAACATGAAGAATTTGAAAAGGGGAATGAGGCACTAGAGAAACAACAAGTGAATAACTGATAGGTATATACTTCCCTCTAACCTCTAATTTCTTATTTGTGAGTTATTATTCATAGACTACCATTTGTAATAGACTTAGTAAAGAAGAGGATTGAGTTACAATAGAACATGATAGTTTAGGTTTATTAGGTTAAATATTTATCTCTCCAACTTCAACTTTTCAATTTGCAAGTGTAAATGATCAACATTTGGTGAAGTTTGATTTCAAGGAGAATTAGTTTGGTAGTATGAATGATCATAAGGATAAAAAGGTTATCATGGAGGTGGAGGAGGCTCATAATAAGGTGGATTATCTTGGTGGTATTGAGGATGTCTATTAAATGGCTAGTAAGGGTCAATATAATTCTTATATGGGCTATGATAGGATTGATATGGAGGTGAAGGATAGAATATTACCTCATAATCTACCATAACTCCTTATATGACATTGTCCCACAAAATGAACACAACTAATAACCTTCTTACCTCTACAACAATTAATTTTTAATGCCTCTAAGCTTGAACTAATTGAAAACCTTTCCAAAGATGTCTTCAAATGCTATTATTGATGTCTTCAACTTTTAGATATCCTCTAGGGATACCAAAGCATACTTCAAGGCACTTGGAGTTGATCCTACTAGGCATGCCAGTATTGTTAATTTTTTAGGTTACACCCTTGTTGAAGAGAAGATTGTTCATGTCCAAACCTCAAACCTAGGATAATATGGGAATGACCTTAGGTTATGGGTTACCTAATGTGTAGGTAAAACCTATAAATTTTATGGGGATAGCTCCCCTAATTTTCTCATCTCAATTTTATCTCTAGGTCCTAAAGTTTTGGGATGAAAATGGTAGATAAAATTTCATGAATAAAAACCTATCTTAAAGTGGTGAAACACCATGATGATAGTTTCATCCACTCAACTCATCTTAGACTCTTGACACACTAATAGACAATACATAGAGCTATAAGACCATCTCTAATTATTTATAAGCAAATTTATTTCATCTAGAGTTCATTTGAATGAATAAAGTGAGAGGGTCAAGAGAAGGAGGCCTAGTTCAAGGCACTTACAATCTGATTTCCACCCCAAACTTGATCTATCAACCTCACAACACACTAAACAACCTACTAAGAAGGTTGTTAATACCTAGGTGTAACTTCGACCTAAAAAATGGAATGGCATAACATTTTTTCATATCAAAATAAACATTAACACATAAATTATATATCATGAAGAAGCTGCAAATGCTCTATTCATCATTCAAGAGGTACATAAGTACAAGTACTAGCAGAGTTTCCTCCTACTAGGGATATAATAAAAATCCAAAATCCTATAATATATAGAATAAATGGGGAGATAATAAGGATAATACGGAATTGAGGTGAGATAAAGAGGTTATAAATGACAAATGCCCACTCAATGCAACTGTTACATCAATTACAAGCAACCTTTCTTTCAACTCCACAATGTTGGTACCTTCAATGAATCCTTTTGGCACAAAAGTGGAGGAAATGGAGACTATGGTTAACCTTTTTAAAATATCTCAAGGCATGTTACACCCATAATTGGTTCAAATAACTCCCCCTTGGTATTTACAACATGAAAGGATTGCAGTTCAGTCACCACAACATATAGCAGCCCATCCTCTTCTTAAGTACATTTGATAAAGTCAAGAAATTTCCCCCTCTTTCCATCATAGCTATGAAATTAAAATTTAATTTCATTCAATGGTTAGATACCAGGCATAACATCCTTGAATTAACTCATTACACTAGCCCCTCAATGCTAATTTGATCTCTTTTTGTTGACCAAATAGGCCAATTAGGATAATTAGGCCTAATTGCCTAAGTGTTGGAATTTTGAAACCATTAGAGACATATAAGAGGGCTTAAAAACTTTTAAATTATTTTTTTCAAACATAAATCAACATCATTAACCATAAAATATGCTTATATAAGACTTAGACACTTGAAAATCCACTTCTCGTAATTAACTGGTCCACCTTCGTCTAGCATTAACAAACTAGAAGTTTTAAAGTGAGATGCAAAGAATTTTTATGGAAACCCTTGAGAATATTATAACTTTATAAATCTAATAAAGTCCCAAACCATCCATTCTAAGGATTATAAACATTTTGGATTGTCATGTACTCTTATTTATGCTCGTTTCTTTGATAAAGTATAGATTTTTGAGCATTTCATACCATGTATGTATAATCAAGTACCATGGGTTGAATCCAATCTAAGTGTTCTTGACATTACATGAGTTTAATAGGTCATTTTACGGTGCTAATATTCCAAAATGCAAAGTTTTCTAAAATTAGGTCTGTCTAGGGTTTTAGGGAAGTTTTTAGTACTAGGAGTCTTAATGATAGTTCATATTATATAGACATATAAGCCTAGACCAAATTTAATTAATATACAATATAATAACCTCCTCACCTTCCATGAATGTGTTATGTTCCCATGCAAAGGGTGGATGAAGATATGAATTTTATAAAGTGACCCTAAGATTGTCTGTAGACCAATTTTGAGTGTTTATCTTATTAAGGTTTGTTCATATGGGTTGGCCTCATAATTCTAACCAATCCTTCATGGATTGTTAGTTAGTATGGAGACTTAAATCTCCCTAATATATTTGGCCTTTATTACCCATGTGTTGGAGTGGATGAGTACTTGAAGGTTGCTCTCGAGTTGGCTATGTGCATGGTTGGGTGCTTTGAGTAAGGTTTTAAAGGTGCCTAGGCTATTTTATTAAATATTTTCTAACTAAAAAATTCTTATCAAAGTATTACATATCTATCTATACCTTTCATATCCATAAAACTTGTTTCAAGAGCTTCAAGGTACCTTGAAGTGGTAGTATGGTTTATAGGTAAGTTGTGTAGCTACTTACTTGGTCTATGCCCAAGTCACTTAACTGTAGTTTTGGATATCAAACCTTTTTAGGAGGATTTATAAACCTATTCACCATTTTTTAATTATATAAAACTTTTTGAGGAACCAAACTCACTTTCAAACCTTCCACACCTTGATTTTGTCCATCTAGCACCTTGGACTGTCTATCCTAGACATGGCTTGGTCTGAGATAAAATAGTGGGTATCCCCACTATTTTTTTGATCATAATGATAGAATATGTAACTTTAATCACTAAAAAATACTATTTATACCAAATATAAATACCTGACTATGCCTACAAGGGTCTCAAATCACCATTTTGGCTCAAACTGGCTTTAAACTGCCTACAGACTGTGTAATTAAGTGTGAATATTCTAAGTATAGACTTAAACACTATATCTTGAATTATTTAGGACCATGATGATGTTTATCATGTGTTAAAGGTCAGTATTATTATTATATTATGAATTGTTATTGCCCCTTCCTTTCTATACCTTACCCTCTTCATGCTTAGGTCTCAAATTTGCACATGCCTATGTTGTTTCATCCCTATTTAGGTGTTGATCTACCTCCTTAGAGGTGATAACCATCACTGTTATATTATAATTAAATATAAACCTTAATAATATTTTTATTAATGTTTCTCTTCTATAATAAGTAGAGCATGGTCTTTGATATGCATTGATCTATTGCAAGTGTAGCCATATTCATGCTATGTATGCAGGGTTTGAATGTCAATTTTGTAAGAAGAAACAATGATCCGAGGTTTATCAAACCTTAATGACACTTTTATGTCTCCAATAATCTCATTTAATTTATATATTCTCATTTTATCATTAATCTCCATGTGCTTGGATGATATACATAGTGTCCTTTTATGAAAACCTACTAAGTAGGCCTTAAGGCTATATGTAGGTGTTTGTTTTGTGTTAGACCTTATTGTGAGGGTTAAGGTCTCTCATATGAATGATATGATGATCCATAAACTTAAAAAATATTATTCTAACATAATTTAATTTTTATTAACAATATTAATTTATGTAAATAATTTAAGAATTTGATTTACAAAAGATCAATTTAAGAAAATAATTCAAGACATTCAACACATAATTAATAACAGAGTTCGGCACAATGGCCTATGTCTTTGGGTCCTATATTAGCCAATGTATTATAAAAAATGCTTGAAAAATACTTTAAAACGTCCCTAAAATGAAAATTGAACAACTACAAAGTTGTTCCTTGGGAAAAAATAATATAAGTCCCTCATCAGACTTTTCCCCATTTCTACCTCTAACACCCTCTACAATTCATCCAAGCTCTCTAGATCTAGCCTTTACAATGGCTTCTAATCTTATTTTATTGTGTTTAAATACAATCTCTCAATGGTTTATATATCATTAGATCCTTTAGCCCAAGTGGTTAGTTCTTATCAATTTTTCACTAGAGGATAAGGGTTTAAGTGGCCTCTCAAAGGTTTTGAGGGTCATGTTAATCCATTGTCCCACATTGGAAAGTGGGGATAGCTTTTAGATATAGATATACCATGATTTTCATGGTGTATAATGCTAATTAATTGGAATTAGCATTATTTTTAGTGGGTATGTGGTGGATTCACATGGATTTTGGGATGTTATGTGGTTTCATGTGGATGTTGGGATATGAAACATGAATGGAACATGGGGTCACATGGAAACTTAGGGCATGACACATGGCAAGTATGTTGGGTATAACATGGAACATAGGATTACATGGAATGTACATGGAAATGGTAAGTTATATGGTTTATTTGGAACATTCAATAATAATTAAAATTAGACCATGGAAAATAATGAATGGTGGCAAGCTATGTGGTGGATTGAAGACCCACCACATCATCCAATCTCCACTTGCAACTTGTCATCCACTCACCACTTATCAACCACTCACCACTTGTCAATGTCTAATTGGATGTTTTATCCAAACCCAATTTTTTTAACTTACCTTAGTTGATCTTTGACATGTGATATTTTGCACATATAATCTCCATTTTTTGAACCATGAGATGCGTCACAAAGCTCTCGATGAGATATTCACCATGATAATGATCAACCTACAATTTTATTTTTAAAGTGACTATGGATCTTCATAGATCAATAAGTGAATATGGATCCTCCTGAATCATCTGATCCTCCTTGATCATCACTAATATCTTGAAATTCCCATTAGAGACTCCATAGTCTCATCAACCATAACCTATGATAAACCTTCTCTTTATAGGCTAAGTTTAGGCCAATCAAGGTGGTTATAGGTGCATACAATCATGTATGTGATATTAATTGAAGTGGTTTTTTGAGGTGGATTTGTGTTGAATACACTTTAAGGTCTCATTATCCAACTTAAGACTATTCACTATATTTTCTCACATAAGACCAAACCTTGATTGTCCTCTCAAAACTTAGTCACCAAGGAGTTGTAAACCCTATTGTACAGACTGAGATAGTCCAAATGTGCCATGTTAGATGGATGTCCTAAGATAGATTATGTTTCTAATATAATTAGTTCCTTGTTTAGATTCACTACAATCCTTCTCCTTTTTCACCTACACTTGTCCTTAAAGAGACCTTCGTAGTCACTCATTATAATGTTTCTTTAGAATTTTACTATAGTAGACCATATGACTAGTTGTAGGTGTCCTTTTAACATCTTAGGTGGAGTGATTGTTAAAAGTTACACCTTTATATAGTTTTAACTTTGTCTTTCCTTGTATAAATATTTCCCCTTATCCTAGTCAAGATGGAGACATCAACATACACTAGCAATGTCATAGGTGTTCACCTATCATTGGAACTATCTATATGGGTTCAACTATTAGACATGTCTGAAAAGAAGGTGATTTGAAATCAATTGAAATTATTATTTCATAATCTCATATCATCATTTACATTTTAGGATGAATATCCCTTGGGATCCATTCCAACCCTCATGACTTTCAAGTTCTTCATAGTGTTCTTTGAATACTCTATTATAGTAGGCCTAAAAGGGTTGGTTGTAGGTCTTGATTTGCCTCCTTGGTTAGGTATATGACCAAATGGTTTCAGCACTTTGTGATTTCATTCCTTTTTAGGGTTTAAAGGGAGCACGGAGGCCTATTGAAATTGTTAAAACTTAGGAGGTAGGATGAATGGGTTGATAAAGATGGAAGTGGAGTGATAAGGAGATGAGAACATGAAAATATGGTGGTAAGCATAGTGAAAGGCAGTGATAAAGACATGGAGTGATAAGCTATGGATAAAAGTATGGATACCTCCTAAGATATCCAATATGAAAATTGAGGACCTTAAAACATAGGCCTAATAAAATATAATATTTTTAAGTCATAGAAAGGATCTACACACTTAAAACATACAACCTAAGAAACTCTAAAGATACTTAGTTTTTGTTAAGAATCTTAACTTTTGCTAAGAATGACTGAATGAGTTTAGAGATAAGAGAGGTGGTTTATAGGCCTTTTGAGGTTGATATTAGGTTGAGAGGAATATTTAAAGGGGTATGATGATGCTACAATATGACTTAACATCCCATTTCAATCCTTCAGCTGTGTCTATAAGGTTTGAAGGCAACTTTGAACCATATATTGTGTTGATAGCTAGTGAACTACAAATGGATATGACTCTTTCATTAAAGTCACTCTTTGAAATGATGATAGGATAATTTGAACATAAATATTGATTAAAGAGTGCTAGGGAATCATGAAACATATCTACAAACTTTTTAAACTAGTTCACATGCTTTAATGAATGCATTAAACTTGTGTCCATTACCTAACTTTATTGTAGGCTACACATAAGAGCTAGTATTGAAGGCTTGCCATTCTTATGTTCTCACACATGTGTGAAAAAATATCAAATTGTTATGATAGACCCCTTAAATACTTCATAAAACAACATCAATCATTGGATTGAGAAAAAAACTCAAAAATTCATGAAAATCACCTAGTTGAAAGTGCATGTGCAGATGTGAATAATATAGGGATTTCTAAGCTTCTTAAAGAATGTTCATAAAGATTAAGAGACCAATATATAGACCAATGACCATGGGTGGAAGCTACTTTATCATATTATCTCTGTTCAAGATCTAATACCTTCATTCTCTCTCCTTTATATGATACAAATAAAAACCTAAGGAGTTGTATGAGCTTACAAAGAAGGTGGATGAAGTGCAGTGCTAGATTTGAGCTTGTTTGGAATTCATTCATCATGAAACTTTTTTGATACATTAGACATGATCTCATCTTCATCCTCTAATCCTCCTATGTATAGTATATTTTGTAAAATTTTGTATAAATGCAATAGACTCTAAATCTTTGATTTTTTCACTATTTTCTCCATATTTCAAGATTTGCAATTGCATTTTGGGGACAAATAAGGAATATCACGAGTTAATAATTATTTAAAAGCAAGAAAATATGTAAATAGGAAGTGTAAAATCCATAAAATGACATGTAGGACCCACTTGGCTAGTGGAAAGGGTGTGAGTGGGTCTCAAAAGGCATTTAAGGCTTATGAAATGCATAAGGGGAGCATTTAGCATGATAAGACCCTTCTATGACTCCATTTAATAAAATTAATCAAGACATTTTCCCTTTCTTAAGGTTTTCTAAAGGCAAAATAGACTCATGAAGAGGCTTGATGGGTGATGAAGGTGGTTTATGGGCTTAAATGAATATATCATGGGAAATGAAATTTGAATACACTATGATACTCATATTATGGACTACCACATTGTTACAACACTTTAATATTACCAAAAATATCTATACACTCCTCGAATAGGGCTAAAGTACTCATTGACTTTTAGGATATTTTGACAGTCATCTCCCTTATTCAAAGGCCACTATAACACCTAACACATCACCATAAGGCTCAAGACACTCATGACATAATGTAATCATCATGAAATAATGGTACATTCTAGTTAAGATTCAAATACTCTTAGTGGGACAAGGATGACATGAATATGCTAGGAATCATCATAAGCAAGCTAAGGTGGTGGTCACCAAAAGTTTTTGACATTAGGGGTTGAAATTTGGCTTGTGAGGCCAAAATGTCAATAGTTATGACTATATCATGACATAATTTGATTATACACAATTTATTCTTTCTTTTTTTATATTCTTAAAACACCAACATTCATCATGATTATTCAATATCATTGGTGGTAATGTGTTTTATGCTATATTAAAAATTAGGTTGCTCAAAACTCAAAAAAATTGGAAATATAATACAAATAATAGAAAAAAAATTTAGCTATGTCACATTCTACATCCATACACATCAACATATCATACATTACATAAGTCATGCATCAATAATAAATATGTTGAAAGAATTAAAACATGCTAGCATAAATCAAAATGTAGGAAATATAACCAATGATATAATATATCTGTACATCTATCAATCATGTATAAAGTCCATATAAACCAATAAATAGTCCATTAATGTCCACACAACATAGTATAATTGGTTAAAAAGTATAAGTCTTCTCAAACAGGGAATTAGGTGGAAGCTTGGAAATGGCTACTAGATTAAATTCTGGGTGGATAATTGGTTAAGGGACAAGCCTCTCATCTCCCAAGGAAACTATGGAGAAATTATAGACCTAACTACTCAGTTCTTTGGTGATAGGGTTAGTGATTATATGGAAAATAACAATGGGATAAGGAGCTGGAAAAGCCTTTTGGATTGTTGTGTGCACAGGCCTGAGCTTATCCCAAGAATTTTGGAGATCCAGCAATGTGTTCAGAAGATCAAAATCCTGCTCTTCCCTTAGGAGGATGAACAATATTGGTGGTTGGATAAGAATGGATCATTCTCTGTCAAATCTACCTATCATTTGCTTACACCTGAAGCTCAGAATAAGTATGGAAAAAGGTTTATAATCATAAACTCATTCCAAAGATTAACTTGTTTTGGTGGGCTTCTGCCCATAACAAAATCCTTACTCAGGATAACCTTCAAAAGAGGGGGTTTACTTTGGTCAACAGATGTTTTCTATGTGGTTCTAGAGAGGAATCAGTTTCACACCTATTCATACACTGTGAGTTTACCTAGGATTTATGTGGCACAATACTTAACAACTTTGGCATTGAATGGGTTTGCAATTCTAACCTTAAAGAAGTAATTCTTAGCTAGAACTCAACCTTCACACATCCCTAGATTAAGGAATTATGGAAGCAAGCTCTGCCGTGCTTGAGCTGGACTTTATGGAAAGAGCAAAATCATAGAATTTTTAGGAACACTACTAGAAATGTTGCTCAGGTGTTTAACTCCTTTGCTAGGACCATCTTGGAAAGTGTTTCAATAGCTCATATTAGTGTTGCAGAGAAACCCCTATCTGAATTTGAAAGTCAAATTTCAGCCAATTGGAAAGTTTTAAACCTTATCCCTGGGCATGATAATTCCAAAATTCTTCAGAGACTTCATACTAAATGGATACCACCTAAACCCAATTGGATGAAACTCAATTTTGATGGGGCATCCAAGTTTAGTGGTAAAGCAAGTAGAGGAGGAATAATAAGAAATGAAAAAGGAGGGATGTCTGTTGTCTATGCTGGTGGCATGGGTTGCCAGAGCAATAACTATGCTGAAGCTATGGCCTTACTTTGGAGATTAAAGTTAGCTATATCCCTAGGAATTACAAATTTGAATATTCAAGGAGATTTTAAGTTTGTCATAGATGCTATTAATAAAGCATCTAACATTGGTATCCATCTAAAAGACATCATTATGGACATCCAATTTCTTTTACAAAAATTTCTCAAAGTTGAGATTACCCACACCTACAGAGAAGGTAACAGGGTCACTGATGCTTGTGCAAACCTTGGTCAGCAATTCTCAGGATGGAGGGTACGGAGACAAGGGGCTCATATACCCCCTAACATTAGAGAGATCATTCAAAAGGAGATGACATAGCATGAATGATGCACTTTGATGATGAAGATAGCTTTCGAAGGTGGTCCACGTGGAGAAGGCCATTGTGGATCATGGAAAATGATAACCTTAGTACTTCTTTGATTGTCATGATTAACTCCTTGTATCATGAGGTGGATGTGTGAGTCACATCATGAAAACAAAGGGGGAGTTATTTTAAAGCATGAAAGTAGACGTCACTAAGGTGGGCCATTTTGTAAAATGAGCCTTCACATCTACATTCAATGTAAACGAAACTAAGGGTTTGTTACTTGTTCGAAGCTCAAGGTGGTAATTAGGGTATGAAGAGCTGAAAATTTAAGAAATTTTGGAGGACACTGGTGGGAAATAGGCTTCCCAAGTTTTTGAGGTCACTAAAGAGCAAGGTGTTGATTCTAGGGAAACTACTAATAATAAGGAGAAGATGCATGTAGAAGAAGCTAGTGAGGGTTTAGAGAATGAGAATGATTGGAAAATAGATATTGGGGCCTTGAAGGTCTGCATTCAAAAGCTAGAAAAGGTCTTTGCCAAAGGCCTTCGAAATAACATTCTGTTGAATATGACTATGTTGGAAGCGGTGGGTAATCCAAGGAATGTTGACAATGTGAACAATGAGAATCTTAAGGATCTTGTTAATTCAATAGTTATGTAGTTTCATCCTTTTTGACTCTGGTCTTTCTAATGTTTTATTTTGCTTCTAACTTTGTTTCTTAGTTGTGTCATTGGTTCAGTGCTGGCATCTTTTTTTTGCCAGCCTTCTTGTCTTTTTTGACAATATAGGGTTCTGCCCCTGGTTTGAAGCCTTAATTAATCAAAAACATAGTATAAAGTCTCATAAATCATCATAAATATGTATATAAAAGGTTTTTATACAAAAAGTACATCTCAAAATATGTGTACATTGATAAATTCATCTATCAAATATCCACTATGTCTATGTTTCATCATGCCCATCAAATGGAGTGTCTAGTCTTGAGAATAGCTCTCCATGTCATGGTGTGCCTCATGGAGGACCCATCACACATTGTACCTATCCCACTGACCTCTTTGACTCCATTGGCTAAACAAATCTTGAAGATGCCAACCATCTCACAGAGTATTCCCTAAAAGATGGTTCCTTATGAGCTCATAGTAAACCCTCCTCATATAAGCTCCTCTAATATGTGGCCTAATCCATATCCCTCATCACTCTATCTAAAGTGGTTATCTAACCTCTCCATCTAATAATACCCTCACCTCTACAAGCTCAGTCTAAGTTATTCTCTCTCCTACCTATAACATTATGTTAGTGTTATATAGTCTATCATCTTGGTCTTTACATCATGTGTAATTAATCATGTAGCCATGTCATCCCAATCCATCCCATATATAATACCCTATAATATATCCACCTTAGATTTTAATCATCTGATCTCATCTATCTCCTCCCCCTACCATCCATTACACCCTATAATCTAGTAACCTCCTTGTGAAAAGCATTAATCTCTCTATCTCGATCCCTAATATCCTCTAAAAGTCTATCAATAAGTGCATGTTCCTCTATAGATCTTAGGTCATGTGAATATCTATCCACATCCCCTCTATCTATTTAGGTATCATGTGATTCCCTTATGGTAACATCATACCCCACTCCTTCATCACTCTCTTTATCATCTTCTCTCTACCTCTATCACTAGCATCTCCCCTCCAACCCTTTGTTCTATATCTAGGTTCATCCCTATATCAACACCAATGTTAACCCTTACCTCATACAAAATCTCAATATCCTCCACATCTGTAATCTTCACATCATGCAACTAACTAGTCTCCATATCACATCCTCTACCTCATGTTCATGCATGTTTTCATCTTCTATCTCCTTTCATATCCATTTTTATCTAGACTCCAAATCTTGTACCTCATGGATATCTACTTAGGTTAGCCACCATCCTCTACCTCCACATCCATGGTGGTGCATATAAAATAGTCAATCTAACTAGTCTCTATCAAGCCCACTAATTTTCATAGCTATTAATAACTGCAACATCAATGACATCTCTATGATCATTCCATATAATAATTTATAGTTGTGTCCAGCTATGGTATGATCAATGGTTATACCCCACTATGATCTCTCTCTCACTAACCATGAAAAACATGTGGTCCAACTGGTACATGCTTCCTCATGCCAAACTTTCTCATCACCCTATTTGGGTGATATCTCTATATGACATAATTATGCCTCTTGATGATATAACAAGGGGTCATCATATAATCCATGTGAATATCCTCATGTGACCATTGAAACACAATCTCCATGTAAGGTCTCCAAGTGATTTGGTCATCACCTACCTCATCAATGGCCCTCCTATAAAACTCTAGATCACCCAAGTGTAGTTTGTGTGTCCCAATAATCATGTTCCATCCATATGCCAATGGCTCATCATCAGACCTTTTTCTCATCTATCCAATCAACTTCTCTATCACAATGTGCTCCCAACACCAAACTTGTAATAGTATGGATGAGCTAATCTCTATCTGACCTAAATACACAAAATGATGTAAATCATGGTATAAATGTGATAACACACATGGACCCCATGGAAATATCTCACCCATCTCCATCATATCTCTAATCACATCTAAGAGACCAATAATACATATCCTCCCACTCTTGTCAAGAATCAAAATGCCATGACAACAGATATGAGTATGATAGTTAGAGAATCCATCTCTAAACTGGTACAATAATCTACATCAATACTACCTCTAACCATAGAAATCAAACCATCACCAATTATCTAGTATAATGTAATCTTCTATGGACCATGTCCCCAGTATACACATCTACCTCATATTAGAATACCCAAAATATGATATACATCTTCCAGTGTAATAGTCATCTCACTTATCGATGAGTGAAATGTGTTTTTCTCACTATGCCATCCCTCTACAAGTGTTGTCACTAAAACTATATCTACTTTAACCTCTAGAATCTATACAATATATGATAGTCCACTCACCTCTAACATGCTAGACTCATACTCTATGAAGCTCACCATCTGTGTCATAGCTATCAATATATGCTCCTACATCATAAACATTGATAATACCCTTATAAATCATATACATTAGCATTCAATTAATTGTATTCAAAATTTAAACATTATCACTACATTCCAAATACTCAACCACAATAGAAAACAATCAAACAAAAAATTTCATCCATTTAAATTCATTAACTTTTATCATTCTTTACAAATTTTCTCCAACATTTTACAAATTTGCCTTTGACCCTTTTCATGAATTCACTACTACCTAGAGTGAAATCACTTCTCTAACCAACAATTTCACTACCATGTTTAACAATTTCTCTATTTCTAAATAGTGAAATTACCCTTTTCATCTAAAATTATTTTTCTTCTCTATTCTATGAATTTGCTATCCTATTTAGTGAAATCACTATTTACCCCAATGAAATCAATGATTTTGATTCCAAAATCATCATTTTGACAATAGAAATTTCATTTATACTAACTTTAAGCCCTAATTAATTATAATAAATGTAAAAAAATCAAATTTAAACTCACTTACCGAAGGCCTACTCCTCTCTAGTCTCTGGAATCTCCCCACACTCTCTGATTGATGCTCATAGTGTAGATTACGATCCATGTTTCCTCCCAAGTATTAAAGAAAATACTCAAATCACTATTCTTAGCAAAAAATCTTGATAGTCAAATTTTTAAAAATGAATTTATATACCCCATTTTTTATACTTATATTCTTCTAACCTACCAAATATTGTTCACCCCCATCCCTTCATCCTACTCATTTATTCATCCATTTTCACATTTTAGGATACATTAAATCTATTCATTTTGAATTCATTTTCAAAATATTTCAACAATCTATCTGCATAAAATCAACACAATCATTTTCAAATTCAATGTCTTTTTTCTATTTATAGATCTACAACTTATTATTGATGGGATATATTATTCCCATAATTGCTCAATTAATCCATATATCATTAGCACAATAGTAAGTGTACAATCTTTAAATGGTTAAACTATTATTTTTCAAATCCATACTCTAATTTTCATTAACTAGGGGAAACCTTTTTATGCAACCAATATCTTCCAAGTTTGACATCAATTCTAACATAATTTGATTTATCATTTATCCACATCTCTTTGTCTATTTCTTATTTTCATCAATTTCAAGCATTTGTCCATTTTCTCACACAAACACTCGAGGGAGATCATCACACTCATTCTCATTTATTTGGGGATTTTTTTTTTAAAAAATTTATCATCAACTCTCTACTTCTTCTACTATTCTTAGAAATAGTATTAATTCATAACACTATTTCAAAGAGGGAAAAATGTAGACACCTAAATTTCATTTAGTTTTAAAATGCACCTAAATCTATTTAATAATTCTTCTTAAAATAATTCATTACATCTCCTTCCAAATTCAAATAATTGAATAAGTTAAATTAGTCAATTATGCACACTTTAATCCTTATTTTAAATATAAAATCTAGATTTCACACCTCATCTAAACACCTTCCACCATTTGCTCCCTCATCACAACTAAATTCACAACTTTATCAACCTCTTATGACTCATCCCTTGAGTTGTCAATAAGTTTGACTTATTCCTGATAACTCAACCAACCAATCCCATTCTTCTCTCAACTATTTAAAATGGTCTTCATCCTCATGGGTGAGGACTCATTATCCACCATTGATTATTTATATCAGTTAATAAATCCAAATAATCCTCCATTATTGGATCTTCCTCTAAAAATCTTTACATAATCTTGAAAAACTTCATTTTCAAGGATCATAATATAGACTTATTTCAAAAAAGTTATATTCACAATTGAATAAAAGAATAAAAACAACTTTTTCACAAAAATTTGGATCATTCTCATTTGTATTGGAAGAGTGAGCACCACATTTTTTAAGAACAAGTCAAGTTTACATCGTAATGGAGAAGGCTTGCACATATGAAACATAAAATTTTGGGTTTGTTTTTTATTTTCTTATTTTTCTATCCTAGGATGAATTTAGCTTAGATTAAAATTAGTTAATTTCTTAGCACTTCTAAATTTAGTTCACACACCACCTATCCCTCTAATCAACATTTTCGAAGCTATGTTGTTCCTTTTTCAATATTATCTAGTTTTAAACAAATCATACTAGACTTTGTAAGGATAATGACAAGGACTGATAGAGAAGTAGAACATGGTGTATCTTCTCCTATCTATCCCATTAAATATTTTAAATATATCTTTCAATACTTTTAGAGAATGTGGGTAGGTGTTGAGAAGGAATATCATCTAACAAATGAAAAGCTAAAGGTTAAGAAGTTGATACACTTGGTGGAAGATAGGATAACAAGATGGGATCAAGTTAAAACCCAATTCAGTCAATCTTAAGCACTTTCTCCTATCCTAATTCAAAATTAATTTGTTCCAAATATCCTCTAATCTATAATACAACATCAAAATAAGCTTAATAAATCTCTTAATTAGTCTAATAGCTGTAATATTCTAAGTTGGATGACTTGTATTCCCCAAAAAAAACCTATGTATATTCTAACTCCATTCACCCTCCCTTGATATCTGAAAATCATTCCATCTTGGAGTCCTTATTGGACCATGACCATTGATTATACCATCCCAATCCTTGAGAATGAAACTTTTCCTATGCCCATCCAAGTTAAGACAGAGAAGAGATTGTAGAAGTCACACCAAAAGGTTTTCTAAGTTAGAAGGAGTTTATTCATATGCAAGCTCAAGATAAATATGGAATAATAATGTTAGAGTTATATCCAAGAGATCCTAAGAGCCCCTCAATTTCCTCATCTATCATTCAAACTATAGTTATCCAAGAATCATCTAATCAACCTATTTCTCCTAAAATACCAAGTTGGAAAGACACTTTATAAGGTTTTAAGAAAGCTAATAAGGTCTCTTTCCATCCCACCCTCTCCTTTTATTAAGGATAGTTAGTTTCATTAAGTATAGAATATGGATGCTCAAATGTGAAGGAGAGTTTGTCAAATCTAGGTGATGAGGTGTCAGCTCTTGAAAATGAGGATCAAATAGCTATAAGTGAGCCTCAAAAAGGATATGAGGATAGTTTTTCTAGTGTGTATGATGAGTAAATATTTATTGTTACTCCTCTCTATCAATAAGGAATCAAATTAGCCTCAAGGATGATGAGAGAGATGGTCTTGATGGTGGAATACAAGCTTGCATGAAAACAATCCCTTGTCAAGGTGATTTCATTGAAAAGAGTAAATAAGAAGAGATTGATAAAGCATGGAAATAGTTGTACCATAGTTTCATGGAATAAATGGAATTTCTTAGAAATAATATGACCCCTCTAAAGCATGAATATGAATGTTAACAATAAATTGGTGAAGTTGTCTAGGAGAAGATTAATCAAGTTTAGCATAGCTTAGACATGATGAGTTGAGTTTTGAATGGGTAAAATAACTTTCATTCTTCATAAAGGAAGGGGATGACCAATCTATATATTATAGATTAATCCTTGATGAAGAAGAAGATATCTTGCATTCTTATCATTAATATTTTCAAACATGTGAAGCATTTGACCATCCTATTGTCCCTCAAGAGAATGGAAAGATTGAAGTTGAAGTTAACATGCTTTTAAGTGTTGAATAAGAATCTACCTTTTGGGATGAACTAGAAAAAAAATTACATAGTTTGGATGGTGAACCTATAGCCCATGAGGAGATAATTAACACTCTAAAATGAACCCTAAGATGAGGTTTTTTATTCCTATCTCCATGTTTGGGGTAATATGGGAATAACCCAAGGATGTAGATGACCTTTGACTAGGCTAAACCTCTAGTTTATGGGACTAGGTTCCCTGGTGCATATGTTATGGATTAATGAAACTAATACCTAATGATTTTTGGGGTAAAATGGATAAAAGGGATGCATAATAGGAAACCTAATCTAAGGATGGTGATGCACCAATATGATTATCCACTTTGTTTTCCTTAAATAACACTAATGAACTAGACAAAAGGTTGAACTACTATCTCCAAGAGATCCTATGCAATAATGTTTCACATGAAGGTTATTTTATGTAGATATAACATAAGGTCCATGAACTCAATCACCAACACTCCTATTAAGGCACTTACTATTAAATTTCCTCCTTAAACTCAATCACCAACACTCCTACAGACTATGTAACCTACATAGCACATATACTAACATCTAGGTATGGCAAGGACCTATAAAGGGATAAATTATACCACTTATGCATATATAAAAAATAATATACTAACTATATACTAACATGAAGAAACTTAAATAGTACATTTATCAATCTAAGAGGTTTACAAGATATAAATCTAGGTAGAGTTTCCTCATACCTAGGTGAGGGATGGATATAATGGCCTTGAGGTTTGAATATATATAATAATCAAAAGGGAGAGAGAGAAATTAAAATGGAAGTGTGGATGAGGGTTCAAAAATTATCCTCATTCACTCCATTAATTAGTTACAACCTACACAATATTAGTAACATCCCCTTCATATGTTTCCTTGGTGGTGAGAGGTCATCAATGAACATCTTAGGCATTGAAGTGGAATGATGAATGTTAATGTAGACTTGATTGACCCAATAAATTCATGTCCACACTTAAATATAGTAAATAATATTATCTTCTTATAAGTTATAGGACATCAAAATAATTTAATTAGGCCTCCATGAGTTACTAAGCAGCCCACCCTTCTCCTTGCATGTTGACTAGGCTAGGAAACTACCCTTTCCTTCATAATGACCATTTAAAATTACCCTTATCGCCCCTAATAATTATTTATAAGTTTAATTACCATGCATGAGTCCTCCAATAGTCCCTCTACACCATTATTCCTCTTCTTATTTGACCAATTAGGTCTATTAGGACACTAGGCCTACTGACTTAGTGTAACCTATTTATATGGCCATAGAGCCTAAATATGGCCTTAAATACTGGTAATTAATCATATTTCATGTCCCTAAAATCAAACCACATAATTACTTAGGACTTTATAATTAGTATACACCTACAACTCTGGCTAACTAGGAGATTAGGTCATCTTCTACTAGCAATTTTAGACTAGCTCTTTTGTTCTAACTTGAAAAATCCTTTCTAGAGATGTTTGTGAGAAATTTATGATTTGAGAGGGTGAAATATGCCCCAAAAATATCTTCCCTAATGATTTACAACTATCCATCAAGTTTTTTACCCTATTATATTCTCAAGTCCTTACAAATGTATTATTTCTAACAAGTTCATACAATAATGTGTATAATATAGTACCATAGATGAGGTCTCCTCTGAGTGTACTATGTGATCCAAGTGTTTAATAAGTCATTTCATGGTGTCTAACTACAAATATATCAAGATTTATCTATTCAAGTTTGTCTTAGGGTTTAAGGAAGGTTTTAGAGGTCTACCATATTAATGATGGTTCATAGAGTATAAACCTCCAAACCAAAAATTATTTCCATGAACATTTATCATATTTACCCCATCAAATATCTTGAAAATATTTGGGTCCCATGCATATTTTATAGAGATTTATGAGTGCAAGTTGGCACACCTCATACTTCTTGTAAGCTTTCTAATCTATTTATAGTCTTAGTGATGATTCATAATATTAGTCTCCTTAATCTAACACTTTCTTTCATTTATTTTGAGGCCATAAGGATTGAAATTTAACTCAAAGAATATTGGACTTGATTCCTTATACTTGGTGAGATATGAGCAGTTGAATTCATGGTTCAAGATGGTAGGCCATGGTGTTGTAGCTCAAAGAGAAAATAGGGATAAAATGGCCATTTTTTTGTCTATTTATATCTAAAACACATTCTTCAAGGTTTTTACCATCATTTTACATCCTCTTATAGCCTTCATTCTACTATGTGGCTCTAGATATACCATAAGGTGAAGGTGGAGCCTTGAGGTTTTAAGGATGTCTTTATGCCTAATAAGCCTGGACTGAGTCTCAAGGCTCTGAGTCTCTTGTAGGTGCTTTGGTGTCTTAAAAATAATCATATCACCCTTTCCACCTATTTTCCATCTTTTTCACTTACCTCTATCTCTCTATACCATCATCTCTACCTTATCCTCTCATAAGTCTAACTTTAATGCCATTGTCCAGACTAAGTGTTTGATATACCATAAGGTGAAGGTGGATCCTTGAGGTTTTAAGGATGTCTTTATGCCTAATAAGCCTAGACTGAGTCTCTTGTAAGTGCTTTGGTGTCTTAAAAATAATCATATCACCCTTTCCACCTATTATCCATCTTTTTCACTTACCTCCAGCTCTCTATACCATCATCTCTACCCTCTCCTCTCATAAGTCTAACTTGAATGCCATTGCCCAGACTCAGTAGGTGATCAGTTGGGTTAGAGACCTTGGGTGGGCTCTTATTTCCTTCCTTACTATGTTTATGGAGTTTTTATATTTTATATCATTTTATAGGACCTAAAAACACCCCTAGGGTCATTTCTTCTTTCAAATTTATCCTTTATATACCCTCATCTCCTTAACCTAGGGTTTATGAGCAGTTAGGTTTATGTAACCCTAGTGCCTAGTCTAGTGCCTTCCTACCTCATCTTGAGGATCCTATCATCATGGAGACCTTAATATGTATTTTTCACTCCCCCTTATATGTCTTAATATTTCCATAAAATTCAAAACCTACACAAATCCATAATTTCTACACATAGGCTTGTTTAGGTCCATTTAGCCATGTTTGGGCCATTAGGTTATTTCTACCTCAAAATACTAAAACATCTCAATGGGAATAATTGGGATCACTTATAAAACAATTTATATATCCTATTTTCACTCTTTTATTGACCTTTGTGTAGGATTCAACATCTCTTCTCCAATCTCCCTACTTGGCTGAAACTGTCCTTTTAGGCCTAATAGGCCTGACTAGCTTGTCAAGGCCCTCCTGATGTATCAAAGGACTAGAGCACTTGATGAAAACATTTATATTATTTATGGTAAAATATATGGGATATATTTTACCCTTTTCACCTTATGTTATTTAAGGTCCCTCATGTCTTCTTTACTCTACCTGTGGGTGGAAGTTTTGCACTTTGACTATGTGAAAGAGAGTATACCCCATCCTCATGACAAATTTCTCTCCATTTATCAAAATTTATATCCTTAAATGTATTTTTAAATATTTTATCACCCCATACAGTCAAAATACCCTAAAAATGGCTCTTTTGGCTTAATCTATCATGCTTCTACATTTAGCCTATAGGTGGTGATCTTAGGTCTCTTGACTATGTGTGACCACTTGAGATGTGGGCTTAGATGATATATTTTTCTCATGGGTTTTCTTAGCATTTTAGTGGAATAGTTATCTTTCCTACCATATAAATCTCCTTAACCTTATCATACTTTTAATTTTTCTCCAACTTATAGTTAGAGTATTATTTGTATTGAAGGGAAACCTTAACCAAGTCACTCTCTTGGGGAGAGTTGAGACTATGATGACCATGTATACCCTAATCTCTTCATATCAATAATTTTCATAGACTCTTGAATTTTTATTATTCTTTAAAAAATTACACATCCCATCTAATAATCAACACTTCCTTTACTTGGTCTACCTTAATAGGCTTAATGTGACTATGAGAGTTTGTCATTGCATAATAGTTGAGGGTGAGGATGGTATTTATAGATATAGGGTATAGAGGGGCATAAGGTAAACATAAAAATCATGAATTAGGTATGAGTTACATACAATTTTTGAAATAACCTAATGACTATCTTTATATACCCTATTCTCACTTGTAAATGATATCACACAACACTCATGACACTCACCATAGAGCAGGACCTAATGGAGATGTCATTTGGTGGATTAGATGAGTATGAGAGGAAGATAATATTTAGGTGGACTCTATATAACATATTATCCAACTTGAAACCACCACACACTTACTTTTTGTGCATGGAATGATTTGCAACCTATAGAAACTTGTCTAAAGCCTATACAAGTAATAAGATGAATATATAATTGATCCTTAGGGCTCACATGTGTGAACTAAGGGTGGGAATACAATGAGAAGACCTTGGAGACTTGTAGAGGACTTTAATAATCACTAATTTCATCAACCTACCAAAACTTTCACTAAAATTGTTAGAAATCTAACCCTTGCATAGATGAAGAAGATACTTTGACATGCTTAACTTCTTAATGTTTATTTATAAAGAATAGGGGTAAATCTTGAAACCAATGCCTAGATTTTGAAGGGAATTAAACCCCCTTCCTCTCGACAATAACTTGGACCCTCACCTTCTCTCTTGTAGAAACTATGCATAAACTTGTAAGCTTATATGAGCTACCAAGTAGGATGATGAGAAGAGATAAATGGTTTTTGGCTTGTCTTGTATATTTTTGAGATGAAACTTCTCTAGAATGTCTACCATGAGCTCTGATGTAATATATGATCTCCCCTATATGGAACTGACTATACAGGCTCATACAACCCTATAAAACACCTACAAACACCCTATTTTCTTGCATTTTTACAAGTTTTAAAATTTGGGATGCCATTGGTGGGTAGGAGGGAAAATATAAATAAACAAAATTTAAAAACAAGTTGGTGAGGTTGAGGAAGCTAAAAGGTCATGGTTTCCCATGTGTGGGTCCCATTTGATAGGTAGAAAGTGGATATGACCCCTAAAATAGAATCTTTAAGATATGAAACTACCCCAAAATGACTTTATAATTGAAATGAGACCCATTTAGGACCCTTAAATTGAAATTTTCATTAAAAAATTCTCTTTTATAAAGATTCACAATGCAATCTAGATCATAAATCATGTTTACTATCATTTTATGGCTTTAGGGATTTATGAAGGATTAGAAATTTTTTAAATAAATATACCATAAAGGATGACCTTGAATACATTATCATACGTCTCATTATGACCCAAATGAGGTTTAGACACCCCTCACATCTGCTATCAAGGTGTCTCTTCAAGAAATGGCTTAAAATATGCTCATATACTATGTGAACCATAAACCTTAAAATGTCCAAATTACCTTAAATTTTGCTAAGGGACCTTAATTTTGTCGAATAGAACATAAACCATTATTAAGACCTCAAAATTACCTTGACACTCTTACACTCATCTAAATTCCATCATGATCATTTATTACATCACCCAAGGATCTCAAAATAGCTATGACATGATTAGTTCATAATCAGGCTCTAGCACATAACATGACACTTCTAATAATACTAAAATGACTTTCAAGAAGCATTTAGGATACATCACATTCATGAAAATCACACATATATGATTGGGTGGGTGTGATTGGAAATTTTTTGATTTTATGGGTTGACATTTGACTTGGGAGGCCAATTTTTCAACACTTTTTAGTGACTCATAGGGGTTGACCAACCTACTAGTCAAGGGAACCCACTAACTCTTCATGATAGTCATGATTCAACTGAGATGACAATATGAATTGGATGGGTACTTTCTTATATTTTCAAATATATTAACATCTTATAACACCTCTAGGACTATAGTAAACTCACACACATAAGGATGCCAAAGAAAATAACACCTAATACTTGAGAAATAACACCTAAGACATAAGGAAAGAAGGAAGACATGACATAAAGAAACTAAAGAAACTACACACCAAAATTGTGTATGACACACTTATTGAAATCAAGATAACAACCTATTATAAATAATTAACCTAAAACCAAAGTCCTTCCTCTTCCATAATAAAATGGGAATCTCTTTTGATAATCATGGTACCATGAAGTCATATTACTATATGACAATTGGAGTGAAATTAGGTACAACTCATTGAAGGAGGAATTCCACTTACCTTTGGAGATATATGCATGTTCATATCTTCTTGTAAGATAAAATAAATATTCTTGTTCCACCTTCACATGTATGGGTTGGCTATAAGATTCAATCACTTAGTCATATTCATCCCACAATTATGTTCTTTGCATAAATAATCTTATCTCTACTTCAGTCATAGGCTACTCTTGATCAATCCAAATAGTTTGAAGTGGCTCTTTTCTCATTCTTGTAGGTTTAAATTACAAGAGATATGAATCTTTATTCATGATATCTTAATGACATTGGGATTCATTTTCATTAACTTAGAGTGATTAGGCATCTACAGATGGAAAGAGGAGTTGATAACCTTGTTTGAAGACCTCAAACAAGTCACCTTAAAATGGAACAAATTTTTGGAATGGAATGCTTGGAGGGATGCCTTATTATTTTTTTATGGAACCATCTTTAATCTAAACTTGATCATGATATTCCTTAATGAAAAAGTATCATAATTTGATAATCTCAAATAATTTTATTGACTGATTCTTTCATTGCTTCAATTTTCTTACAATATCTTGATTAATAGAGGTTGACGTAGGATTATTCATAACATATTTTAAGGCATATTCTAAAACTTTATTCTTTTTACCATGTTCATGGGGCTCTAAACAACCTTATACCAGCCCTATTGAATCACTTGAAGTTATATCATCCTTAACAATAACTTGGTCATCTTGGATGATGTCAAGGTTACTTTATTCTCCAACCTCATTAGTTAGTCTACATATTTATTCTAAAAATACTAAAAGCTAAAGAAATGCTTCATTTTCATACTCTTTAGGACTGTCATTATGGATATCAACTACCATGTCATCAAGAAAGTCCTGAGGATCATCCTTTTTTTGGACAACTAAAATGTCTTCTTCTTGTGGTTTATCATTTTCTTGAAGCTCATCCTCTTCTACATCCTTGAAGCTTGATCCATTTTTCTCCTGACCAAGAGGTGTACCAATAACAATTTTTACCTCAAGTTCATTTAAACTTCATCAGCTGCTATAATAGTTTGCCCTTATTCACTTGTTTACTCAATGACAGGCTCCTTATTAATAATTGGAATGGAATATCCTTGAAAGGAATCTAGGAGAGATGTCAAATATAATTTATTCATGGATGTATCATTTCTCTCACTAAGCTACTCATTGTTGACAATTAGCACCTCATTCTCTTTCTACATAGTTTTCTGAATGGACCTCCATGATGGGAATATTATGGGATCTTGAGAAGGGAGGGATGGGTATTGATTATTTTCCAATTTCTCTTCAACTTCAACACTTTGATGTAGGCTTAACTCATCCTCATTACCCCATGATTTCACTACTTGTTTCCACATTGGGACATTAGATTTAGAAACTTCTTTTATTACATGTGTTGTAACTTGGGGTATGAATGAAGGTACCTTCTACTGAGATGGCATTATTCTTGCGAATTCCACTGACCAAAACAAGTGCTCATTTTGAAATTCAATCTCCCTCTTTAGGTGGGATTAAAAATCAAGCCTTAACTGATCAGAGATATCCTCATACTGACCAATCCTCTCAACACAAACTTCTTCCTTCTTTTACACTCTCTCTTAAATGGATCTCCAAGTAGGAAAGGTTTGATGTAATTGTGAGGGACTTGAAATATCTTGACACTTACTTGATTTGGACTCTTTAGGGATGATGGGATTCCCAATAGAGGATTGATATGGGATGGAGGATGGCATATGGAACTGGTGGAATTGGATTTATTGCCCCTCATAGACTACTATTTTCTCCTCTATGGATGTAATCAAACCACCTACATCTAACATGTCACTAGTTTCCCTTGACTAGTTTTACCTCATGATAGGTGCCTATTCTCTATTTATTGACTGTAATATGGCTCTCACATTCTTAATAAGGTGACTAGGTATCTCTTGGCCATAACTATGTTATGTATCGATCCTCACTATGTACTTTTCATAACTAAAAGAGTTTGATTAAGGTCTGATATGAATTCGTTTGAGACATAGATAGGCTAATTAGGGGCACTATGACCTTGTCAATACTAATTAGGGGGATGGGTGGGTTTCTAAGAAGGTGAAGAGGACTCACAAGGAGGGCAAGGGTCAATATATTATTGGTGTTAAACATCATAAGGCTGGTAATATTATAGGGTTAATGATAAGGAGATATATGCTATAAGTAAGGTCCATATGTATCCATTACACATCATGAAATAACTAAAGAATAGAATGGATTTAAAATCAATAATATGTTCTTACCATCAATTGGGGACCTTCTAATGACCCTAACATAAAGCCTTGATTGTAAATCTACCACCTAAGTGTTTTAAGTTGCTTGAGATGACCAAGTCTTGTGATTAGCTGATCTAATTACTTGAATACTCAATCCCATCAAGTGTGATAGAACTATTAACACTCCAAACTACACCCTAAGAGAAAGATTTTTAGGCATATCTCTAAGTTTGGGGTAACATGGGAATATCCTAATTCTATGGGTGACTTATGATTGGGCTAAAGCTCTAGTTTATGGGGCTATCTCACGTGGTGAATATGTTATGGCTTAAAACCACTAAGACTTACTAATTTTTATGGTGAAAAGGGATAGAAGAGATGCATAAAAATAAACCTAATCTAATAATGGTGGTGCACCAATATGATTATCCACTCTATTTGCCTTAAACAACACTAATGAACTCGACAAGGAACTAAACTACTATTTCTAATAGCTCCTAGGAAATAGTTTCACATGGAGGCTATGTTAGGTAGCTAAAAAATGATGTAAATGATAATAAGGTCTAATATAAGGAACCTAATAGTTATATTCCACTTCAAACTCAATCATGAACACTCTTTCACACTATGTGACCTGCATAGCTCATCTATAAACATTTAGGTGTGGCAAAGATCTGTAAAGGGAGATATTATACCCCTTATGTATATAAAAACAAGAATATACACACTAGATAATAACATTAATAATCTATAATAGTCCATTTATCAATCTAAGAAGTCTACAAGATACAAATCTAGGTAGAGTTTCATCATACCTAGGTAAGGGATGGATATAATAGCCTTGAGGCCTAAATGAATAGAATAATCAAAAGGGAGAGATAGATAAATTAGTGTGTAAGTGTGGATGAGGGATCATAATTGATTCTAATTCACTCCAATAATCAATTACAACCTATACACGATTAGTAATATCCCCTTCATACATTGTCTTGGTGGTGAGAGGTCATCAATGAGCATCTTAGTCATTGAAGTAGAGTGATACAAGTTGATAAATACCTGGTTAACCCTTTTAATTAATGGAAATTCATAAATATATTTAATCACCCTCTCTTCATGGTATTTATAGGACATTAAATTGATTCAATTAAGCCACCATAAGTTACTAAACATCCTACCCTTCTCCTTACATATTGACTAGACTAGGAAACTATCCTTTCCTTGATAATGACCATGGATAAGTGCCCTACTTTCCCATAAGAATTATCTAAAAGGTTTAATTACCCTGCATAACTCCTCTAAAAATCCCTATATGTTATTAATCCTCCTCTTGTTTGACCAATTAGGTTTACTAGGCTAATAAGCCTAGTGACTTAGTGTCACTTATTTGGATGGCCATAAAACAAGACTAAGGCATTAAGGATTGGTAATTGATCATGTTTTAAGTACTTAAAATCACACCACATAATTAATTATGCCTTTATAGGTAATATACACCTACAACTCTATACAACTAGGTGATTAGGTCACCTTATATTAGTACTTGTAGAATGGCTCTTTTGTTCCAACTTACAAAAACCTTTACAGATAATTTTGTGATAAATTTATGATCTAAGAGGGTTAAATATACCCCAAACTACCTTTCATAATTATTTAAAACTCTCCATCAAGTTTTGTACCCTCTTTTATACTTAAATTATTATAAAAATACTATTTCTAACAAGTCCTACAGTAGTTTATATAATCCAATACCATAGCTAAGGTATCCTTTGAGTGTATTACTATGTGAACCATGTGTTTACTAGGAAATTTCAAGGTGTTTTATTACAAATATATCAATATTTATCTATTTGGGTCTATCTTAGGGTTTAATGAGGGTTTTGGATGTCAACCATCATAATGATGGTTCATGGAGAATGGATCTCCAAACCAAAACTTATTTTCATGAACATTTATTGTGCATTACCCCTCAAATATATTTATAAACTTTAGTTCATGTGCATATTTTATGAAGAGATATGAGTGCAAGTTCGAAGACCTCAGACTCCTTATAAGATTTTAGAACATAGTTTTAGTCTTAGTGATGATTTATAAAGATAAGCTCTTTAATCTAACTCTTTATTCAATGTATTTTGAGGTCATAGGGGTTTGCATGTCCCCCTAAGATCACTATACTTGTGTCCTTATTCTTGGTGAGATATGATCAATTGAATTTATGGTTTGAGATGGTAGACTATGGTGTTGTAGCTTGGGAGAGATAATAGAGATAAAATGGTCATTTATTTGCTTCTTTATGTCTAAAAAAATATTATTTATGGTCTATAACATCCTTTCACATCCTCTTATATCCTTTATTTTTCTGTGGGTCTGGATATGCCATAAGTAGAAGGTGGAGCCTTAAGGTTTTAAGGATGGATTTAGGCCTAATAAGCCTAGACAGAGTCTTTGAGGTCTAATTCTATTATAAGTGGTTTAGTGGATTAAACATTATTATATAACCCTCTACACTTGTTTTCCATATTTTTCACTTTCCTCCAGTGATTTGGATGATCATCTCTACCTTCTCTCATAAGTCTACCTTGAATGCCATTTCCCTGACTAAGTGTTTGGTCATCTAGGTTAAGGTACTTAGGTGGGATCTTATTTCCTTCCTTAATATGTTGATAAAAATGGGATATTGTGTAAGATTTGATAAGCCCTGATAAAACCCTTAGGGTTAGGTCTTCTTTCAACTTTGACCTTTGTATACCCTCATCTATTTACCTAGGGTTTATGAGTAGTTAATTCTATGTAACCCTAGTGTCTAGTCTAGTGTCTTCTTAACTCATCTTGAGAATCTTATCATCATGGATACCTTTATATGTCTATTTTACTCCCCTTTGGATATATTCATACTTCTATCAAATTCTAAACCTGCACCAATCCATAATTTCTACACATATGCCTATTTAGGTCCATTTAGGCCTAATAGGCCTGTTTGAGCCATTAGGTTCTTTCTACCTCAAGAGAATAAAAAATATCAATGGGAATAATTAGGATAACTTATATAATAAGTTATATATCATATTTTTTCTCTTTTATTTCACCTTTATTTAGGATTAAACATCTCTTTTCCAATCTGCTTGCCTACCTAAAACTACCCTTTTAGGCCTAATAGGCCTAACTAGCCTATCAAGGCCCTCCTAATGTATCAAAGGACAAGATAAATTAATTTAAAATTTAGATACTTTATGGAATAATATATGAGATATATTTTCACCTTTTCACCTTAATTTATTTAATCTCCCTCATGTCTTTTTTACTCTATTTATAAGTGGCAGTCTTACACTTTAATTATGTGAAATAGAGTAGACCCTGGCCTCATGACAACTCTCTCTCCATTTATCAACATTGATATCCTTACATGAAGTTTTAAATATTTTATCACCCCATACACTCAAAATACCCTAAAAATGGTTCTTTTACCTTAATATGTCTTACTTCTATAGTCAGCTTGTAGGTGGTGATATTAGGTCTCTTGATTGTGTGTGACCACTTGAGAAGTGGGCTTAGATGATATATTGGTATCATGGGTTCCATTAGAATTTTGGTATCCTATTTCTCTTTACAACCCTTTTAAGATCTTTAAACTTATCAAACTTTCAATGTTTCTCCAACTTGCAGTTAGAGTAATATTTATATTGAATTGAAACCTTGATTGAATCACTCTCTTGGAGAGATTTGAGATGGTGTTAAATCTATCTACCCTATTATCTTCACCTCCATACTTTTAAAATAATCCTATGAATATTTAATGTTCTTCAAAACCTTCTGCATGCCATCTAATATTCAACACTTTCTTTACTTGGTCCACCTTAATATCCCTAATGTGACTATGAAAGTTTGTCATTGCATAATAGGCTGAGGGTGAGGATGGTATTTGGGGGTATAAGGTATAGAGGGGCATAAGGGAAACATAAAAATCATGAATCAAATATGAGTTACATATAGGTTTTGAAATAACCTAGTGATTATCTTCATCTACCATGTTCTCACTTGCATAATATATCACACAACGCTCATGATAGTCACCATAGATTAGGAATTGATGGATTTGTCATTTGGTGGCTTAAATGAGTATGGGATTCAAACAAGATTTGATTGGACTCTATATAAACTTTTATCTAACTTCAAATAATTACACACTTCCCTTTTATGCATAAAATACTCTATAACCTATAGAAATTTGTTTACAACCTACACAATTAATAATATGAATATTTCCTTACTCCCTAAGGCTCACATGTGTGAACCAGGGGTGGAGAATATAATGAGAGGACCTTGGATACTTTTAGAGGACCTACATAATCACTTATTTCATTGAACTACCAAAAATTACACTAAAATCATTAGAAATATGACCCCTAAATAGATGAAAAAGGCAATTGGCATGCTTAACATTTTAATGTTTGTCTATAAAGCATAGGGTGTCAAATAGGAATGTCCAAGATTATAAGGGCATTAGACCCCCTTATTATGGCTAAGATCTTGGACCCTCATCTTCTCTCTCCTATACAAACTAAGGATAAAACTAAAAGCTCCTCTAAGCTACCAAAGAGGATAATGGGAAGAGAGAAATGGTTTTTGGCTTATCTTTAATCTTTTGAAGGTGAAACATCTCTATAATGCCTACCATGATCCCTGATGAAATATATTGTCTCCCCTAAATGGAACTAACCATAAAAATATATACAACCCTAAAAACATCTATAAACACCCCATTTTCTTTCATTTCTTCAATTTTCACACTTCAAGATTCCATTTGTGGGTAAGAAGATGGAAAACAAGGTGGTATAGTTTTGGAAGTTGAAAGGTCATGGTTTCCCATGTGTGGGTCCCATTTGATGGGTGGTAAGTGGATTTGACCCCTAAAATGGACTCTTTATGATATGAAACCACCCCAAAATGATTTTATGATTGAAATGAGACCCATTTATTACCCTTTTAATTCAATTTTAATTAAAACATTCTCCTTTCTAAAGGTTCACAATGCAATCTAGCTCATATAACATGTTTGACTATTATTTGATGGCTTTTGGGGGTTTATGAAGGCTTGAAACTATTTTAAATGAATACACCATAGAATATGACCTTGAATACATTATAAAAGTTTTTAATATGACCCAAATAAGGATTAGACACCCCTCACATCTACTAACAAGGTCTCTCTTCAATAAATGGATTAAAACAGGCTCATATACTATGATAACCATAAACCTTAAAATGTCTAAATTACCTTAACTTTTGCTAAGGGACCTTAATTTTTTCAAATATATCCTAAACTATTATTAAGAAATAAAAAGTACCTTAACACTCTTTAAATCATATAAGGACCATCATGACCATATAGTAAATAACCCAAGGATCTCCAAATAGCTATGACATGATGAGTTCATAAGCAGGCTCTAACAAATACCATGATACCTATAACAGTGCTAAAATGACTTTCTAGAATCATTTAGGAGACATCACAATGTATGGAGATCACATATAAATGCTTAGGTGGGTGTCATTAGAAATTTTTTTATTGTAGGGGTTGACATTTGGATTGGGAGGCCAAATTATCAACAAAGAGTGTTAATAATGTTTTCTTGACCAATGAGTATGATTAAGAAACACATGAGAAAGCCCTTGAAGAGAACACAATGATTGATTACCTTGTTGAGTCTCATAAGAAAGTGCAATAAGGCATTAAAGACATGTGTAAGTATTACTTGGACATGTTCAATGAGTTTAAAGAGCTTGGTATGCTAGCACCTCAATAATAATTTGTTAATGAAGACTTCAAGGTTCTTAGTAGACCAAAAAATCTGATCAACAATCACCAAGAAGTTCAAATCCATGGTGTATCAAGGTATGATGAATATGACACTATTCAAGATGAACATGAGATAGAGTTAAAAAAACCAATAGAACTCAAGTCTTATATTACATGCATAGATCAAGATGATATGTTGTAGGAATATTTTGATATTTATAATGAGTTTGAGGCTCTTCAAAAACATATGTCTCTTATTGGGCAGGTTGAAGAAGTCCTAAAACATAATGGATCTCTTTAAAGGACCATGGATAAGCAAGAAAAACCTATTAATGAGGAAATAATGGCATTATTTTTTCCAAGAAACCAAGTTTGAGATGAGTATGATGTTGGTTGTGACTCACATATCCAACTCATAGATATGGGAATGAAGTAAGAAGGTCTAATTTTTGGGCATGTAGATCACGAGTATGTCAATATCTCAGAATGTGGTTGGAGGATCTCACTTCATGAGAAATACTTGATTAGACGTCACTCAACATATGAAAATATAATTTCATGTTGCCATGATGATATCAAGATCTTCTTATTTGATCCTAGAGGATGAATATATGTAGGTTAGTTATACATACTAGTTGTTTGCCTTATTTTCCCTAAGTGCTTGTTAGCATAGGTGTGGTGTGTTATCTTATTTTATCATTTTTGTGTGTGTCATTACTTATCTTTTTGTGTTGAGAGGATAAATATATTATATTTTCTTATTCAAAGGTCTTACAGCCAAGTCAAGGTCTCATATCGGTTACTAGTTTAGTGTAGGTGATTCCATTGCCTAATGGATGAATAAGTCTATTGATCTAATAAGCATAGTAGATATGATACCCCTATGAGTCACTAAAATTGTTAAAAAAATTAGATCTCAAGTCAAATTTATACCCCTATAGTAAAAAACTTGACCTTTTCAAGTGGTTTCAAGGTTCATAAGGTCCTAGGAAGCTTTTTAAAAGTTTCAAGGTTTTTTGGAGATTTCAAGGTTAAGTGTTTTTCATGGTCTTGTGTGTATTGGAGTCATATTTCATGAAAACCCTTAACAAAATCCATTATTATCTTGTCTCATGTACTCCAAAGGTGAAATAGGATAAAACTAAATTTAATCCAAGCTAGCATTATACTAACAAACTTGTGCCAAGTCAATTTGAGGCAGTTTCATATAGAAATTGGTTGTTATAAGTGGTTTATAACATCAAAAAGGGGAAAAGAAATGTGATTTTATAGGTGTTAATTATGTCAAATAGCAATAAATTCATCCATTCACTCTCTCAAGGTAAAAATTAAGCTTATAATGTAGGTATAAGTCCAAAGAAGGCATAAAACACTTCCTTTCTTCTATTGACTCCTTGGCAAGCTTGTGAAGACCAGTTTCACATGCTTGGTTTGTATAAAGGAGAGAGAGTTAAGACCTAATATTTTTACCAAAGGAAGGGACATAAAATAAATTTATATTCATGTCATTGGTTCTTAGTTTTAAACCCCTCTTTTATGAATAATATCTAAGACTATGAGGTGGTATTAAACCCTAAAAAAACCCTCAAGGCTCAATTTTTGTCATTTAATGTGCAAGTGCAAGATAAAAATGTCAAATTAAATATTTTATAAGACCATAAAACATATTAAACACCTTTTCACACTTTTATCCACCAATTTTGGCATGTGTGAATAGTTGAGAGAGAGAAAACTCTATTTAATAGTGACTTGTAGGCAAAAGAGTGAGGCTAAAAATGGGTTTCGTGATAGATTAAGTGTGTTGTCACATCAATAAAGATATAAAAAATATAAATTAATCCTTTAATCCTTTTACCAACCTCCTTAGATCAATTTTAATCACCACATGAACCAAAATACTAAAAGGATAGAGAGGGTCATACATTCAAAAGGATGTTGTAAGTTTGAATCAAGAAAGTTTTATGTTTTTATGAAGATCCAAGTCTATATGAAGAACATGGACATGTTTTAAGGTCATATTTATATCTCATTGGAATAATAATGGACCATAAAATAGATTTAAAATAATAACAAGATCCAAGTTTGCTCATATGATTGTCCTCATTCTTGACCCAAAGATGTTAGAATCTTGCAATAATAAGATATTTTGGACCTCTCAAAATGCTCCTTATCTTTTTAAACTTGGAATGAATCACATATGAATTATATGTGTGTGTGTGTGTGTTTTTTTTTTTTTTTTTTTTTTTTTGTGTGTGTGTGTGTGTGTGTGTGTGTGTGTGTGTGTGTGTGTGTGTGTGTGTGTGTGTGTGTGTGTGTGTGTGTGTGTGTGTGTGTGTGTGTGTGTGTGTGTGTGTGTGTGTGTGTGTGTGTGTGTGTGTGTGTGTGTTTGTGTGTGTGTGTGTGTGTGTAATAGGAGTGTAAAAATGGATTCAAAATAGGTTAAATTCATAATAAATATAACTAGGCCTAATGTAAAGCATCTGCAGTCTTATCTTGGGAAGCTTTGAGAAAAGATATACTTGTAATGATAATGGAGTACTAAAAGGGGGTGAAGAAAGATAATTATGATCATGAGAGAGGTATTGAAGGAAAATATGTGGAAGTCACAAGGATTAAATCATCTAAGATATGTGTTTTGTCAAGAACTAGACTCAAGAGACCTAGTATGCATATATGGTTGTGTCTACAAAATGAAGAAAATGCTAACTATGTAGTGTTCAAGGTATGTTCATAGGTCTTAAAAAATCCAAAGATTTTTCTCTAAAAATAATATTTCCATAAATTTTGAGAAAAATATATAGGCACATACAGACCTATATTCAAAAAGTGAAGGAAATATGTAAAGTTGCATAATGATCTTGAGGTTTGAATAGATTTCTTTAAGTACGAAAGCAGACCTAAAGTAAGTAGCTAAGGCATATGGGTGAAAGGTAGAAGAAATTTTCATGTTAATAATTCCTTAAGTTTAATTCATATGGTTTGAGATATGGTAAATGTAGAAGAGGGTCTATTATTGATGTTGGAGATCCTTTGAAGGCTTAGCATGGACTCTAAATCCAATCCTAGAGGCTCATCCTCATATTAGCATATGTAATATAGAAACTAGACCCAAAATTATATAAAGGTGTTTGTATAGATGAGTAAAATGATTAATATAACCCTATAACATTGTCTTATACAACCTAAGTTCTAAGACTAAGTTGAAGAAGATCTATTTCAAGGTTTAACATTTGAGAGACTTAAATAGTGATCTACAAGCCTATTAGAAGATAGAGTTGTGTAAGGAATACTTGTGAGATCAAGTGAAGTGTTAATAAGTTGGAAAAGGTAAATAAAAGAGTATGTAAGGTATTTTCCCATATTATAAGCTATTAATGTGTCAAATCCAATAAAATAATCCTCAATCTTAGGTAGACTCAATCAAGAGACCTAAATTATGCATCTACAATTGAATACATTAACATAAAAAAACATATAGGTCTGAGTTGAATGAGAAGTATGAGGAATATTGATGGATTTATAATATTATGTTATAATTCCCTATATATAATGTATTCAATGGAAGAGGGAAAGTCTCAAGAAAAAGATGTCTAGGGTTTAAATGGCAAGTTGCTTCTTAAACCCCTCATAACATGTAAGTTAGGTTATAGAGACTTAAAAAGGGCATTGTTTATGGAATATAATTAAAATACATGTTTTAAGTTATCCTAGACATTTTTTAGTTCATTATAACTAATAATGAGAATTTTAAATATTTCCAAACCTAAAATCTCTCTCTCAACCTGTACCCACATTCCTTCAACTTGAGAGACTACATTTGGAAGATTGGAGATGTATAAAGAAAATATATGGGATGGAATGGATATTTGAGGAATTAAATAGAATATTTTACTCCAATTATATTCCATTATTTTAGGGATAAAAGTATTATGCAATATAAATGATCTTTCAGAAGACTAAACATTCCAAATTGCCTCAAAGCATTCTTAGGAGCTCAAAGTGGCATAGTCTTTTGCATAGAACATGAAGGAGTTTGTATGGGAATAGGTAATATTAATGGATGTTAAAATATTCCCCCCAATTAAAAAATGCATTATTGGTTCATAATTTTAGGTTCTCAACTTTATGAACCATTGTTAAGAAAACTAGCTCCTCTAAACCCTACCTAAACCTTCATAGTGACCCAATGGAGAAGATTGATTTCTTAAACACTATAAATGTAGTGAATTTACCTAATACATAATTAAACACCATTATTATCTCTAATATGTTAATATATAATTTTCCTATAATTTCACTTATACAAACGTATTTAGTGTTATGCTTTTGCAAAGTTTTGGGCTCAAAATAGGATTTTAGACATATGAGTTGATGATGACCATTGGAGAGGTTAGTGTGAATATTCCCATACATTATCAGACCTAAAATATTCACTCTTTTTCTTATTAAAGTACTCATATGGGTCTAAATTTTATAAAAAATGTAGAAATGCTTATGGAAAGGTGATGTAGTCACCTAGGAAGATAGAGTAGCAAAGTTAGGTCACTTGAAGGCCATGTGTCATTCCATAACATGGTTATTATTCTTTGAAATAGGTATATAAACCTTGTTACATGTTTTCATGGAGATATTATTTCTATTCTAATCCCTAATACTAAGTTAGATATAATAGACTAATAAGACTATATGTTGATGAAGGAGAACCCTTCCATTGAAAAGAGTGAAGATGAGATGTCAATGGAAGATAGAAGAAGATTGGAGAAGCCTAGGATGGAATGGAGGTTTATTCATGAAACCAATATGCCATGTGTTAAGATTAAAATTGTAATTTCCCCTTCAATAAGTGCTTGTAACTCTCCAAACAAGCATTCCTATGCCACTTGGTGAAATTTTTCATCAAGTTGAGCCAACACATGTCAAGGATATGGATGAAATTGATCTTATAATCCATTTCATTTGTCATTATGATAGAATTGAGGTGATTTAAATTTGTATATTCATCACCTCTATGCCTCTCTTCTCTCTCTCCTTTAATTATTCTATATATATAACCTTGTCTGGCTGAGTATGGTGAAGTCCTACTCAACTAAACACTTGTACTATGCATTTGAATTATGAATAAATTTTATTCTTACCTTATCACATTCTTCCAACTAGTGTACTTTTGTGATTGTTGATGAATTATAGTATTAGTGTTTTTACTCTCTCTCATTTGTCCTCTCCTACCTATTTACAAATGGATTGTATTTTTGTGGGTCACATAGTGAGTTTGATGTAATTTTACATGGTTTGAAAGTGGATTAAAGTCATTAGTTCCTTAATTAGGCCTCTTTACCAACCCTCTCATTAAATTCATTATGTATAAGCTCCATATTTAAACACTCATGCTTGAAGGTTATTTTTGAGTAATGTGATCATATTTAGGCCTAATCTATGTTATTAATGTATGATAGTTAAGAGAAGAGTGTCTATTTGGTGTATCATCTCCTTGGTTAGGTTTGTTTTATGTTATCACTCTCTCTTTTCCTTTTTAAGCTATTATTTTAGTGTTTTTATCTTAAATTATACATCAAATAGAGTTAACCTTATAATATAGATGTTCAGTCCACTTAGAGGTCACCCACAAGCTAGGACTAATCCCATTGTATAGCTTAATTGATAAGGATTCAATCACCCTCTCAATGGTGAAAATTTGAGCTATAAAAATTATATTTAACATGTTTCCTACCCATTAACATGAATAAAATCATGTCTTAAGGGATAAAGTCAAGATTCTTATAAATATATAGACCTATGTAAGAGAAGAATGATAGTCTAATTGTTAGAATCTATAATGTTTCTTAGGAGTCTCTAAATTTCTTGTTATCTTTTGTTAATGTATTAGATAGTGTAATAAGGGTGAAAATATTTCATGGCTCTAGACCCCAATATTTAATCACACATGATGCATTGTAAGGGTTAAATAGTCTCAGGGGTTTACAAGAAACACCTACAGTCTTGTAGGAATGGTAAATATGAGTGGAAAGCCTCAAAAGAGATATAACTATATCATGTTGGATTCAACCATAATAATGATATTTTTTATGAACAAATCCTACAACAAGGATTGAAGGACCTTTAATATGATTTTAAGTTTGTATTACTAGAAAGTCAAGGTGTAAATGAGCAAAAAATTGTAGGTGGAGTATCCTAAATTTCTTATGATGTTTGGTTGTGTGATAACTTTTTATATCCATGGATATGGGAGAAACTAGGTCTAAAATAAGAATATAAATGACACAAAGTATGTGTAATCCATAAACATATCAATGAATTCCATGCTCAAACTAGGCAAATGAATAATACAATCTCTATATCTTTTAAGAGGTTTACACTTAAAAAATTTCTTGATATTTCAATGGAGACAAGACCTATAAATATGATTTTCCCATATTTCATAATCAAGAAGGAGAAATTTATATGTTTGGAACTATTTTCATGGATTCCGAAGAGCAAAGTAGGGTTGTTAAAGAAAGAAGCATGAGTGACAAGTCTAGTGGCATGTCTTTCAAGTCTTCAATGGAATATTCATGCCTATGATTATGATTCAATTGATATTATTAATGTATCAATACTAAAAAATGGGCATAGTTATTTCCACAATTTTCAAGACTTGCATATAGTCCTCAAGAATCCTTAAGCTCATTTATAAGGTCTCAATACCTTATACCATTGTCTCATGGGGTTTTTCAAGATTACAACATGGAAGACAGAGTTTTTGATAAAATAATAAGCTCTCAATCAACATTATGTTTTCAATATATTAGATCTTCAAAGTATCTAAGCCTCAATAAAATTGATGGAGTTGTTACTCATGTCAAGTAATAGTGACATAGAGTTTTAAATCCTAGTTTGGGGATGAATGGGCCTACAACATCATTATATGTATTCTAATTCTCCATGTTAGGTTTGTAAACAAGTCTTTCAAATTTATCATAAGTATTGCATAGGTTTTAAACTTCAAATTGGTTTCACGAAGCCTTCAGCTTTAATATAAACCAATAGCTTGATAAATCAAGTCATGAGAAAGTTGCAAGCCATCTTGAAGAAAGTATAAAGTAGTCCACAACTCCATTTTGAGGAATGAAATTTGAAGACCTATAAAATAAATTTAATAAGCTACAAAATTTCTTGGTGAAATGGAAAAATACTTGAGGAAATAAAGTTGTAGAGGATTCCATTGGTAAACTCTCAAGCATAATCAAAGAGTCCCAAAGAATCTTACAAGATCAATGATGGAAAAGGTTTAAGAAGCTTAGTTAATATCATTAATCTTATTGGGTTAAAAAAAAATGTAAAACATTTATATGGACTAATAATAACTCATGATCCTAGAATAAATATTCTTAGAAGGATTCAAGGTCTACCAAATAAGCCTAATATTTAAAAAAAGAGGATTAAGAAGCTCTAAATCAATGTTGTAGGCCTATATAGAGGAAATAGATGATGTTTTTAGTTCTAAAGGTATCAAAATGCTCTTCAATATCCTCTCTAATATTTTTTATCTTATGATAATGATCCTAAGTGTTGTGATGCGTGTGATTATATTATGATCTCAAGGTGTTGAAAAATTGCAGGTAGGTTATGGTAGTTTTAGTTCATGGACATGATCAAGATTATTTTGGCATGCCTACAGGTCAATTATACTTTATAAAATTTTCCTAAAAACCCTCAAGTAGTCAAGATCATAAGGAAAGATGAGGAGAAATTTATAAGAGCTACATATAGTTCCTGGAAAGATGATCCAAGCTAATAAAGAAAGTCTTAAGTCTAGGGATAACCTGAACACCAAATTCCAATATGAAATAGGTTTATGAGAGTTTTTAGGGATGTGAGAAATCTTTTTGAAGGTTTGCATAGAAGACAAGAAGGAAAAATGGAGATGATCAAGCATGAGAATGCAAATTTCTTAGATCTTTCAAGAAGTCCTCTTAAATAACTAGAACACACATCAACTCTTCTACCTCCCTCAAGGACCACTATGTGACTTACTAGGTGATTTTTCAACCTGATTATGTTCATGGAGTTTTTAAAGAATGACCATGGTTAAATTTTAAGTTTATTAAGTCCATAATGAGTGATGGTGATGTTGAACACTTATTTTGAGATGTAACTCCCATAGATTGAAGTAATGGTCAACCGAAGTCAATCATGTAACAAACCTTGACATACATAAGAGGTGGAGATGGAGTGAGTTAAGGATAGAGGTAGGAGTTTCAAATAGGATGGAGTATCTATTTGACCACATTAACCATGATAAAACACCCAAGATAAAAATAACAAATAATTAAGGTATCCTCTCCACTCATATGCCCAACTCTCATTCAAAATCATCAATGTGGTAGGCTAGTGCATTAAAAGAGGCCCAAAGGACTCATTTACACTTATTTTTAAAAATAGGTTTATTTATGTTGTAAAAACTACATTTATATAGCTGAGTAATGCTCTCTCCTCTCATTTTTTATAAAAAGGGCTAGAAATGCCTCATTTTGGCATCCCTCTACTAGTTGTAATGAAACTCTACCTCTTTAGAGACTTTTATTATTGGATTTTAAGCCTTTGGATTAATAAAAGACTGATTTTACCTTATTTATACTTGTATTCCTATGTTATTCTAGTGTTTTTTATATTTATACTTGTAGAAAAAATCAGTCTCTCTTGTATATGTTCATTTCCTTTCACCTTGATGCAATAAGGTTCATTTTTTTAGGTCATATGTTGTGTTGATTTTGGTTATACAAGGAATTGGTTACGGAAGTTGGTTGATTGTGTCTTAAATAGGACCTTTTATCTACCCACTTTTAGTCCCAACCTAAGATATTACCTTCATGTGAAATATTGATGCATGGGAAGCCTAATTTGGAGAGTGTAAGATAAATTTAGTCTCTTTTTAATCCTATTAATTTTTCATAACTAATTAGAGTATACCACACATTATAGATCATCACCTCATGTTTCTTTCACACCTTCTCCTTCTCTTTTTTCTTTGTTTCAAGTAGAGTAGATAAGATAGAGTTAGATTAGTCTTAGTTTATTTAATTTACCAGGGGAACCAGCCCTCTCTAAAGATTCACTTCTCACACAAGGTCACCCATAACCTGAGGAGTGTTTCCATTATGTCTCTTGAAGTAGGTGTTATGACCTAACAAGTTATACTTCAAGAAGACAACATTTCTAAAGAGCCTCAATGATTATGATTTGAGCTAGTTCTATGATTTACCTCACTAATCTATGAAATTTGTAGATTAATTTTTGGCACACTTATCAATTGACATCACCAAAAATGTTTTTTATTCCTAAATTACAAAAATAGAATAAGGAACCAATGAACCTATAAATTTATACATCTTGAGGTAAAAGACAATGTTGGCTAAAAATGAATAATCCTAAGAGATATAAAGAACTTCACGATATATTTAATCAAATTTTTCTTGTTCCTTTACATGAATCCATCATTTTATAAAAGTAAATCCTTTGATGACATATGTAATTGTCAACCAATTTCTACCCTTAGGCCTAGAAATGTATCAAATTGAGTATTGGAATCATTGGTCTATTATGAAAACATCATAGTTGTCATGTATTTTGAGGAATTAGGGAAACTCAAAGGACTATTCATTGGTTTTCAAGTGAAGGATGTATGATCCTCATGTATTGTCATGTTCATATCTTAATTTCATCTTGTCTTAAGTCTCCTCAAAGTGTGTCTCTTTTGATGTCTTTAACAATGAATTAAAGTGGTCTTATGATCTACACCCAATGAGTTAAGATGGTTGAAGATGGCAGTTGATGACTAACTATGATATTATTATATGTATTCAATATATTTAGTCATGGCAGGATATTAGCCTTGAAAATTGTTATGAACATACATAAAATCCTCATAAAGAACTTTTAAGAAGGTTATAAGGTACTCTAGTGATATTCATTAGCAATCTTATTTTGAGACTATGTGTATGTGGTCTAAAAGTGAAGGTTTTAATATTTAAATGAAAAAATATTATCTCAAAATGCCACTAAATCATTCATTACATATTTAAATCACATCATGGTCATGACATTATTTTATTCAAACATTCCAAGCTTTGAAAATGTCTTTTTTATGAGCTTAGAAGGTTCTTTGGCCACCAAAAGAACTCCCACGTGTCAAATATCCCTCCTTTTTGCTCTCTAAAACATTTTAATTTTTTTAAGATTCCTTTTTAACCCTATTTTCCTTCATGTTGCCCTAAAATGGTGTTTTTAAGCTAAAATAAGAGGAAATGAAGGAAAATTTACAGGTTTTGATAGTGTTTTAGATGGTATGGATCTGTATTGTACATATTTTCTTAAGAGAAGTCATGTAGATGAAATAAAGACTTTTTATAGATACATGTTGAAGATATTATAAGTTTTTAAGGATTTAGAAGATAAAAATATATGTTTTTTCCATGTCTTGTTCATTGGTAGATAACAAGAGCACCTCAAGTTTATGCTCAGTTCATATAGTAGAGAGAGAAAATAGATTTGAGCTCTTGATCAAAGAAACTAGACTTTATGAACTTATATTTATTAGTATTGGCTTTTGGTTTAGTTTTCTCAACTTTATGAACAAAGGTTAATAACTTAATGGTTCTTTTCACTATTCAAATCTGTACAAGGCAAGAAAAGTGGTATGGTTTTGTGAAGTTCCTAACTATTTTGACCAAACTAGTGCTTATTCTTGGTACTTTAGGTCTTGAAGAGAGATTTCATGGATTACACAATAGTTTAATACACATTAGTGAGTTTAAAGAGTTTAAGAACAAATGTAATACCAAATTTATAGTTTTTAGACAAGTTTAAAGAAAGTGTATGGTTTAATGAGTGATTCAAGTTGTCAAGCATAACATATTCTATCTAAGATATTATATTCATAATCATTATGTCTTTATTGAGGGTTTCTCAAAGTTCCCTCAAGGTATCATGGATTATAAATCATTAATAGGTACTCAAAACCCTCATAGTCTTAGTTTAACATATGTTAAGGTGTTTTGTAGAATCTTAGGTTTCACTTTTCACTATTGCATATGCTACAGTCTCACCTAAGATCCTTCAAGAGTGTATATATGTTTGATTCATGTTTATTTTCACTCCCTATGTTTAATTTAATATTCACATACTTTCACACTACCATTCAACCATTGTATAATCCTATCATTCCATCTCCACTCTCAGTTTCCATTTTCCATTATCATCATACTCACATACCACTATTTATTCACATTCACCTCATGGATACAATGTTTTAAAGGAATAAAGAGTGTTATGAGTTATTATGGTCATGAATGTAATTTTACATACTTAAACATTGCTAAAGGGATGAATCATCACCTACAACCAAAGAAAATAAAGTTAAGACCATGCTTCATGAAAGTGGTTTTTTGAGGAGACTAGAAGATATGGATATCTCAATGAAATGAGTTTAAAATATCTCTCTTAATTGTTTTAAATCAATGGAATAGATTCATAAATAATTATTTTGATCTTCTCAAGGTCTCATTCCATCCTATTTCATATAATCTACAATGGATCATCACCTATAGTCACACTAAAACACAGTTAGGCTACCTCTTCTAAGAAGTTTCTATGTATGAGGTTTCAAAAGGATATAAAACATGGTTTTGATGTTGTGACTAAATTAAAAAGGGTCTATATGTTAAACCAAGAAGGCATTATCTACAGTCAACCATGAACAATAACACATGGTCAATACCCCCACTTCTACCAACAGCCATTTTGGATAGTTCAACAAGTTTGTTCCAAATGGAAGATACAATTTGTATGACTAAAAGTTTATAATCCAATTAAAGGTTTAAAAAATCTCAAGGATATATTGTTAATTCCTTTGACCTTAATGAGATAACCAAGGTGAAGCTATAGCCATCTTAATGGATTTATGTAGCCAAGTGGGTAAACTCAGTCTTGATATAGAACTAAAGGTTATATTGTCAGGTATGAAACATCAAGAGATGTTTGAATATGTTTAAATACATTGAGGTATAGATAGTTAAGGTGTTGTAAGCCTAAAGACACAATAGTCACCATTTCCTAAGATAACCTGTAGGTAGTAAGTATTATATTATGCATAATGATTAAGATAGTAAGTTAGTAGTGTTGGCATGGACATTAAGAGGTGATTTAGACCTATATAGGATTAAAATATTAATTCAAATACTATTTAAGGTTCCTTAAACTAGAATATAGTCAAAATTCAACTACAATCTACTATTCTTAAAGAGTTCTCATTTGCAATGAAGGAAGAAGAGGATTGTTTACATGTTAATGGGAATGAAGTTTAATTAATATGATTCATAAAAGGTTTTTAAAACCCATATATGACTCATACACCCTATAACAAACATGAAATGGTTAGGATATAGCTTGAATATTTGAACCTAAGAGAACTTACTCACAGTCCACTTATAAAGCTAGTTTTGAGGAGTTTATGGTTTTAAAGAATCTATAGGTGGAGTTAAGCTCTAAAAATTGGTAAAAATGGTATTTACTATTGTATTAAACTTTTAATGATACCCTAAATACTATAAAATTAGTGGAAACATTCATTATTTTGTTCCATAGATGCCTTTGTTAGTTGACAATCAATAATGGAGCCAAGAAGTATATTTGAAGATCTATGGATAAGACAAGGTAATTAAACTTCATAAAGAGGTTTTTGAGAAAATTAAAGGTGATTATTAGTATTAATATACCATATTAGATTGATCACACTTAGGTTTTTATGCCAATATGCCCTTGAGGGCTGGTAGATGTAGATAAACCTTAAAGCCTATGAGACCTTGCCGCCATATTGAGACTAATCTAGGATTTATTTTCACATTTATAGTCATAAGAATGGTGTGGATAATAATTTAAATTAATAATGTAAGTTTTGAAGTGATGTAGATAAATCAAAGTCATTATTTTGTATCTTAAACCTTCTTGTTACTTGCATAGTCTAAACAGGCAGTTGAAAAACTTTTTCACTATGTATATATCTTGATGCATATTATGTATGTGTAATGAAGTTGGAAAAATAATTTTAAGGGATAAATATAATTTAAATCTATGATAATAGGTTTTTAATTAGGGTTCCATATGCTATGAATCATTATTAAGAGTTTTACACCCCTAAAACCCTTGTGAAACCATGAAAGACACCTGATGAAGGAAAGATGCCTCAAAGTGCATCCAAATGAAATGTTTGATCCATGAAATGATGTTTATGATATTAATAACTCTCCTAAGAATCATAAAATCCTATTTTTTTGCATATTTAAAAGTCATTTTGTATGGACTAAGCCTGAGAAGTTTATTTTGAGCCTATAATCAAGGAAATGATTGGGATTTGCATATATAATGAACTCCAAAAGGAAGAATGGATCCTAAACTCCCTAAAAAAATTTCAAGAACCATATATAATGGCATTTATGATAATTTATATAGGTATATAGTTCTATCTATTCAAATAAGAGACTAAATGCATGTGGATAGAGGACAAATAGCTCATTCAAACCAGTATTATTACTCTAAAGCAATTCATATAGGTTATTCATATTATATAATGGATAAGATAATTTCAACTCATATTGAGGTTAGAATTCTAATAACCATGAATATACATATGCTTGCCTATTAGTTTCAATAAACAATATCATCTAGGAGGGGCAGTAGAAGGAAAAATAAGATCATGAGGGCACCTCCAATCTTCATGAACAATATCATCAAGTTGCTAGAGGGGTTTATGTCAGATTTTATCTACAATAAAGATGATATTACTAGCCATTTAGGCCTTAAGACACTAAACACTATTCAAAAAACCCATTACTTTACTGAGAGGTGACTTCACATGATCACCATTATATGGAGCTTTTGCATGGGAGGTTGGGAACTCTGAGATAGGTAAAGGGCTTAATATACTGGTGTTTTGTGGAATTGGTTTAGAGATTCAACATCCAAACTTTATGAATTATTATTAAGAGTGTTGAACACTCTTCAACCTCTCTAAAACCCTGGTTAAGACTCAATTGGGAAGAATTAAATTAAAAAGCATCAAAATATATTGACATTACCTAATTATCACTTGTATCATCTATTACACTCATATATACTTATTACCATGGAACTTTGTTATATGAATGGTGTATAAACCTATTAGAAAATAGGGTTTTTTTGGGAGAATTGGAGAAAGAGAGGTATAAGGCATTTTAAGAAGATGCCAATCATTACAAGAGGAATTTTGGGAGATTTTTAACTTCATAAAGTCATTAAGAGATCAAAAACATGCATGGAAGTATCTTCGCAAGTCTTTTCAAATTGGCTAGTATGCGAGACCTAGTCAAAATGGCCTAATTAATCAAGTAAGACTAAGTTGTAGATAAAGAAGCTCTTGTTTGTATAAAGATTATTTAGGGAGTTAATGTACTATCTATAGAAATCCATTATTACCCTTGAAGAAATAAACTTCCATATTTATGAGCATTCATGAAGGTTTCTTGGTAGTTATATGTATATGGTCAACCCACAAAGAGAGGCAATTAGTTGATTCTTTATTGAAGATGGTTGTTATGACTACTCAATGTTTTTAATAGAAAAAGGAGAATGAATTAAATTAATATGGAGTGTATAAAACTTTCATGGGTCAAAGGTTATTAAAAATGGTCTTTGACCATCTTAAGTACCCTTTGAAAGAATTTCAATGTGTAGAGAACTGTTGTAATTATCATGTATGGTAATTGTGATTTCTTGACTTCTTCAAGAACTTATATGCCACTCTCCTTATTTATCTCTTAATTTACTTCTATTTATTAAGTTTTAAATGCCTAATTTGGGCATCCCTCAAGCTAGTATACAAAAACTCTATTTAAATTGTAACTTGCACCTTGAGTTAAGGAGAAAAGATTGTTACAGACTTATCCATTATTATTAATGTGTATCTTTATTATTGACTTGTAGAGAATTACGATATTCATATTATTTTAAAAGTCCTATACTTCACCTAATTCTATGTTTTCATACTCTATATGTCATATGAAGTGTTAAGAGATATAAATTGTGTTGAAGAGTGAGTTAGTTTGTAGTGTCTTATATAGGCTTCCATTCCTTATATAGGCCTCCATTCATTTACCTTCAAGTTGCATACCTTTTATTTAATTATCATCTAAAATAATAATGTTTAGGATTTTATTACTAAAGTATATTTGATAATTTATTCCATTTTAATTCACAAGTGTGCTCAAAGATAAGGTTAAGAGAGGATCATTAAAGAATTGGTTCATCACCATCACTAGTATAGGTTTTCTTTTTAAGTTATCTTTCTATCTATTTTCACCCCCAAAGCAAAATAGGTTTTAGGAAAAGGATTCAGATTTGATACATCAGAGGATCTAGCCTCATAATCTTGAGATTTATTCTAGTTATAGGTAACCCATAACTTGTAAACCAATCTAATGTTAGTACAAGTTTAAAGGAAAAGTGAACAATCTACTTCACAGTGTGTAATTTGGGTTTCTAACAATTTTGGAATGCCCATTGGGATAATTCATTCAAGGGATTTAGAGCATACATTTGTATACTTGAGTATATTATCAAGCTTCAAAGGTGTTAGAGGTAGATTTATAGACATTTCATGCCAAGAGTAGGTACAAGATCTTCTTCAAAAGGTAAAGAGACTAAATTTATCGATTCATCTTTAGATACAGTTAAGAAAAATAATTATTCTAAGTCTAACCCAAATACTAAACCTCCTAATTCTCCTAATATTTTCCAAAATGTTACCTTTGTCCAAGTAAAGACTATCTAAACAAACACTACTATAACTCCCACACTTCAAATGACTAATCCTAGGAGATAAAATTTTGTGCCTTTTAATGGTGGCATCCCCTTAAACCTCAATAAATTTGATGACATAACTTATTCAACCTTAAATATCCTTCCTTATTTTAGAGGAGAGAACTCAACTACTCCTATTGAGCATATTGCATGCATAACCAATCTAGGTTCAGTGCATAAGGTAACCTAAGAGAATGGGCCTATGAGATTGTTGGTAACTTCCTTTAAAGGTAAGGAACTTTAACGATATATGGTTTTATCACCTACATCCAATCACACCTAAGATGATTCTGGATGACTCTTGTGTAAACATTTTGAAGACAAGATTGGCCATCTTTTCTTGGTATAATAAATTACTACAATCAAGAGAAACCCGTATGAGTTTATGGTAAACTTCAATTATAGGTTTCATAAAACCTAGGATAGGACCCCTATAGTTATCAAACCCACCCATAACTATACATTCTTGTATTACTTGAAATATCTAAATTAAGATGTGGTGGTTATGATATAATCAATGGGGGGAAGCACCTTATAAAGGCCTACGAAGTAGCCATAAGGGATGAGAATTAGCTAATACAATTAGGTAAAATCTCTCATAGACCACCCATGCCTTTATTTATATATATCCACCCCCATCTACCTAAAATTTATCCATTACCAATCCCAAATAATCTTGATCAAACAAATGATAACTAAGTAGATACATTGGGTAAGATAGAGAGTGTGCTTAAGGCCCAAAATAACAAGCTAGTAGCTTTATAAAGGCAACAAGTTCTACCTATAAGGCCTTATAAATCACCTTAACAAGATCTTAACCAATCCTATCAGTATAACAAGCCTCCCTATCAACCTAATCAATAGGGTCAAGGGAAGTTTACACAAGCAAGTTCATATATTGTTTATAACCCCAATACGACTAGTAGTTATAGAGATTTGGTTACAACTCAAAATAACTATGTTAAAGAGGGTCAATAGTATAATAAATTGGAGAAATAAAACACTATGGAAATGGCTCTAGGTGGTGAGTTGAGTCAACAATCTTATATGTAACAAGGTACAACTCTTTCACCACATGATAATCAACTACCTTCACAACATAAAGAAGCTTCACTATCACATGAAGATGTTCCTTTTATGACTCAAGCTAAGGTACCAAGTTAGAAAAGATAAAGTGGAAGGAAAAAAGCTTATAAAACTACCTTTGAAAATTTTCAAAAAGGTAAAAATCCCTTTGATCAGGTGGTAGCTAATCAGGGTCAGAATATGGCAAATGTGAACAACTCAGTTGCATCTCACACAAGCTCCAAAATAAGGGAAGTTGGTGATGGTTTGGGTTTTGAAAATGTATCTACTCCACTTTATAATCCTCCTTAAAATACTACCACTAAATATGCACCTCAAAATTCACCACTAACTCAACAAATACAAGATGGTAGGGACAGAATCAATGAGGAATTTTCATACCATCATTTACACAAGCTTCAAGAAATATGTATACTCCTAAGTTAAAGTCTAAAGGAGGTAATCATCCACTTATAATTGTTTATTATATGAATAAATTCTATGTTTCCATCCCTATGTGGGACACATTACTTATTATAGGACAGAAGGATCTCCTACAAGAAGAGCTCTCTAAGCTCCATGTTTTGGACAAACAAGCAGAAAAGGTAGATGTTGTTTTGGAAAATTATATTCAACCTCTTGAGCCTCAAGCACAAAATTTAATTAATCTACCCCCATTATATATTTTAGTTATCATAGGTTATTTCCTTGTACATAATTTCATGATTGATAGTGGATCTAGTACCTTTGTCATGCCTAAATCCATAATTGGGACTTCAATATAAACCTCATGATAAGGGAGTTTTATAGTTAGATGGGTCCCCTAATAAGATCATACGTGTTCTTAGGGACACTAATATAATTTTATCTTCTTATCCTAATTTTAATATCTCTCAATATGTGGTATTATTTGATCTTCCCCCTAGTTTACTTTATGCTTGTCTAGGGATTTCACTACCAAAATAGGGGGCATCTTTCTTCTCATTGGTCTTACACAGTTTTTAGAACCAGGTATGGGAAAAATGTCACCATAAGGTCTGGACATATATCTATATTTCATTTATAACCTTATATACCCAAATTATCAAATGTTAATTGCATTATCTTATGGGAGGATGAACACTTCAATGATTAATAACCTTTAGAACCACTTGAAGGTATACTAGATTTACTAGTTGATGAGTGGGTAGTTGATAATCATGGTTATGATCCTTATAAAAATAGTGAATAATCAGGTTTGGTTGTGTATTTTATGCATAAATAAGGTGCCATAATTCCAAGTCTCACTAGCACAACACAAGATCATGAAGGAGTTTGGAATTTTTTCTTTGATGCATCTAGATCAAAGAATGGGAGTTGGGAAGGTGTCATAATTTTTTGTCCTCTTAATCAAAGGTATTATTATTATTTAATATTAAAATTTAGTTGTACCTCTAATAATTCTTAATATGAGAACTTAATTCAAGGTCTATAGTGGCCAAGGAAGAGGGGTATTAAGCTTTTGTAGGTTAAAGGAGACAACGAATTAGTAGTGCGTCAGGTAAGAGGTCTAAGTGCAGCCAAGAATCCACTCTTGAAGCCCTATAAACATAGGGTTTATAAACTTATGGAGGACTTCCAAGATTTTAAATTTTTGTTCATTCCTAGAGGAGCCAATCAACATGTAGACTGGTTAGTTACTATTAGAGCATAGTATGACATAGTTTATGGGCTCAAGGACACTAAGGAGTAATCCCAAATTAAATTGGTATGTAAGACCTTAGTTATTGATAATGAGGTAATTTTTTAACTATTTGATAGTGATAAACAAATTTCATGTTTCCTATAACATGAGGCAAAATTTTGCTCTAAGAACTAGGATAAGCTGCAATGTCAATATGAGGACCAGATTGTCTAATTAAATTCAAATAAGTTACCTAAGGTCTTGGTAACTTTGGAAATCATATTTAATGAGGATGATAAGCTAAGAAAATATAAGGTAAGCATCTCAACTAAAAAGAGAATTATGAATAAATTGCCATTTTTGAAGATAAACTACTCAAATTAAGAAAAGTGAATACTAAGGATGAGATAGACGCCTTCATAGAATTGTGAAAAGAGTTTATGGATGTTTTTTCATGGGAATATCATGATGTTTTATTATTTTTGTGAATCTAGTGTTTATATTCTAAATAATAAGGGTCTAAAATAATAGGACAAATCTAACTTAATAGGGAGAAATATAGATTTTAATAGGTAATTATGCAAGAGAAATAGAAATAACCTTATCTACTTTTGGAATGAAACAAAGGATTCTAAGGTTGGAAATGGAGGAACAAGACTGAGACACTATCAAGAATATAAATCTAGCATCTATTTTTTGATTGTATAGGAGCACTGGAAATAGGACACCCTAGTGTCTGATGCTATAATCCTTCCTGGTGTTATTTTCTTGAGGGTCTAAGATTTCTAGGTTTTGTTTGCTTGGTCAATATGAGACTATGTACCAAATTTTAAGGGCTAGAAGTCACTGGAGCTTGCTATAGGTTTATTTCAATATTTAATATCTATATTCATCTACACACATGTAAACAATGAATACATCAAAAGAAAAAAGGGGAAAATTAGGTTAGGGGAAGAATGATCACACAATTAAGAACCCCTACTATTCTAATTATTGCCTACATTAACCCTCAATATAGAGTCTCAGATACAATGTAGTTATCCTATAGGTAATTTACATAATCAACATGCATAATATATGCAAGAATGAATTTTGCCTAGGCGCTTCCTTGATCAAGCATGCAAGTTTATGTGTGATGTAGAGAAACTGAGCTATATTGTCCACTAATTTTTATTATGTTTAATGTGTCAAAGTAGTAAGTGCTAGATATAAAATGCCTTGTGTAGTCCTTTATATAGGAGACTCATTATTTAAAATTTGGGAGTTTTATTCACATTTGACTGACATTGGAAAACTTAGGAACAAAGCAAAGAAAAAATTTAAGACTCATCTTGTAGGAGAAACTGACTGTTAGAATCAAATTTTCAATTGGACAATAGCACTAGAAACTAGATACCCTAAGTTTTAACACTATAGTCCTATTTGGGTGTTATTATCTAGATGGTCCAAGACTTGGGGAGATGAAATAAACCTAGAAAGAGTGACCTAGGTTAGTAATGGTTAAGTCTAGAAGGTTATGAAAGATTGGGAATGGTCAAAGATATATCTAGGATATGAAACAATACTAAGGCAAATCAGACAAAAAGATATGGCTAGATGTGAATAAGACTCATATTCTCTAGTTAAAATCTCTTGTTAAAGGACTATGAAAAGACATGATATGTATGGTTACTTGACCAATTTAGGGTGTATACATTTACCCCCTTTTTAATCTAGTGATGTAATGAAATGAAGTACTAGAGTAAAAGAAATAAATAAGATGTGTACCTAAACTTACTTGTATGGAGATAAGTTTACTAAAAAAAGGATCCAACTTTTTGGATAGGGAAGTGGATGGACAACTGAACAGTGCTTGGAGAAAGAAGGAATCCCTATAATAGATGCCCCCATAGTGAATCTAACTAGTGCTTAGAGAAAGAAGGAATCCCTATAATAAATGCCCCTTGTACTGGATCTAAATAATGCCTATAGAAAGAATGAATCTCTATAATAGATTCCCCTATAATAAATCTAAATAGTGTCTATAGAAAAAAGGAATCCATATAATAGATGCCCCTGCATTGAATCTAAATAGTGCCTAGAGAAAGAATGAATCCCTATAATAGATGCCCCTATATTGAATCTAAATAGTACCTAGAAAAATAAGTAATCCCTATAATATATTCCCTCTATACTAAATTTGAATGAGAAATGAGAAATCCTTAGAGGCCCAAAACTAATGTCTACCCTCTATCCCACATAAACTCATGTAATTTGGAATGTGTGTATAGAATCTGTATGTTGTGAAGAGCAAGATCTGTCATGCCCCCACTCTAAATAATATGAACTAGAAATGAGAAGTGCTTAGAGGTATAAAACTAATGTCTACCCTCTATCTTGCACAAACTCTTGGGTTTGAGTAATGCCATGGACCAACCATTGTAGATGATCATATAGTCCAACCTGATGATAACCTGGGTATGTCTATGTGTAATCTAAAAACACTGGTAAATGTGTAAGAATAAAATGTCCCATCTTGCCATTTCTATTTGTATAATTATAGATGTTGAAGAACATGATCATTTATGGCATGGCCCCAAATATGGTATGTGAGTGATACATCTATAATGAAGTTGTTGTGAGTCCATATAATTTGAACCAAAGTATCTAAATAGTTTATGCATCTATAAATTGATTGCATATCCCTTTAGATGTCTAAGTGATGTTGAGTGACCCATATAATCTAAACCACTATATAATCTTAACCTATTTATATTGAGTAATGTTGATAATCTAGATTCTAGAGGTGTAAGAACCAAGGTGTATTTACCTATAATAGTGGATAGGGATACTAGGTAATTTATAGAGATAGTGGGAATGATGCCCCCTTTTAGGGAGAGGGATGAGATTGTCATAGAGGAAGTTGAGCCAAAAGTTAAGACTAGTGGCGTATGAATAGGAACTAGGTTAGTATGTATTAAATAGATTGATAGTCTATTTATTTGAATAGTGAGAGTTGAATTACTAGGATTGAAAGATGTCTTTGATTGGTTAGGATTAAATCTTGTATCTACGTATAGTAGAGTTGTAGAAATGTTTGTACCATGGTAGGCAAATTAGGTAGTAATAGATTGAATGGAGTGAAAGGTTGTTTGATTGAATAGGCTAGGTTGTTTGAATGTTTTGAATGAATGTTTTGATTAATAGGTACCAATTTATATGTAAGGGTATAAAAGAGGTATACGGATGTCTATATGCTATAGTAGGCAAATGACATTGTAAGAGAGCAAGGCTTGCTTAATGTCAAAGTGTAAAATGGATCTATGAGGCTCTAATGATGGGAAAAATAGTTCTTTGTTTTTGAATAAAAAAGTTAGTTGATATAGGAATTTTGATTGACTTTGGGCTCATTTGTGCAGTGACTAGTTTGAGATATTGGAGCTCTAGAGTGAAAAATACCTAAGATATGAGCACCTTCTACGACTCATTTTGAGTAGTTGATAGCCCAAATTTAGGTTGATAGAGAGATTAGCCTAGTGAGTAAGATTAACACTTGATTCTTATCTATTTAAAAGCCTATTTTAGATGTTTTTAAGATATTTTAAGTTGTCTAGGAAAGTTTTTACTTTTTTTATTACTCCTATCTTAGAGTTAGTGTTGTTGTCTAGGATGCAACATTGTTGTCCAAGTTTTAGTGTTGTATTTCAGTGCTAGTGTCCATTTGCAATGTTATTGTCGACTGTGGATGGTTTTTTTAATTTTCTAAGTTTTTCCTAATTTTGTTCTACTTAGATATTTTTCTTGGCATGGTTTTCTGACATATAGTCTATTTTCTAGTGTTTTTAGGGTGAGATGCAGATGTAAGAGTTATACAAAGGTCAGGTGATGGAGACATTGAGGATGTTGCCATTTTTTATTAATGAGTATGCCATTATAGATAGGGTGGGTTTGAGTCATGTATGTGACTTGGGCATGGTGTAGTGGGATAGGTAATTGATTACCACCTTATGTGATAGTTGGAGTATTGGTATGCATGTTATGGATTTTGGAATATGTTGGTATATTGATTATAGGTAGTTAACTTAGAAATAGTTGATTTGATGTTGATGTTTGATTTATAATCATATGTAATTGAAAATTTTATTGGTTTTTATAATTGGTGAAACTAATTTTGTAAAGTGAATTGGTTTGCAAGTAGGATATAACTAAGGTCTAGATTTTGAGATTGGTAACTTGTTTAGATAATTTGAGTTAATTTGAGATTGGTAAAGGTTTTAGATCTATTTATTTGGTAAGATCTAATCTTTGATAGGATGGTATTTGGATAGGATAGTCATTGGGAATTAGGAATGTTAGTTGTTAGTAAGGGGATGTAAGATAGCACTGTGTGTGTATTACTTCCCCAAGAGTGGCTCAAGAATATAAAGGGTAGCTAGACATTTGGTTCCATCATTTACCTACTAAGTGAAGCTTACAAACTAAAATAAATATGACTATACATTATATTATTCTATGTTGTATCACTATTTAAACCCTGTCGGCCAACTAAACAAGTGCCCATACTACTCATGCTATGTAGGACTGTGCTCTATATTTGATACTATCTACTATGTGTTAACTATTATTGTGTGTGAATATTCTAAAAAATTTAACTTGATTGGTCATGCAATTGAAACTAAATGTTGTGGATCATAGTGTATTGCTACATGAAATAACACCTTGTGGCCTATGTTGTGATGCATATGACTAAATAATAAATTGATATGGAATTATAACATGTGATGGGGGTTCATCTAATCTTAATCATAGTGGGTTGATACATGGGATAGGACCCTGAAACTCTACCCATAGTGAATATTTCTCATGGGTGTTACTCTATTATTGTGCCTATGACTCTACTAGATATGTATATGGAATTACACTATATATTATAGAGACTATGCCACTATATGTAGGCTATTTTTGTTGTACTAGTTTCCAAACCTTCTAAATAATTGGAATAGGAGATCTCCTATGAGATTTTATCCTAAATCCTAAATTGTGCTCATGATGAGTGACTGATGATTCTTGTAAAGGAATGCCCTGGGATGAATTAGTCATGGAGGAATGGGGTTTAGGGTTCCATAATGGAGGAGATATATGTTCCCCCTATGTGAATGATATGATACCATTATCAACATATCTAGTGATGTAATCTCTGAGTCTAAAATAGTCAATATCTTTGTGTCCATAGATATGATGATAGTTGCAAAAAGGCTGATGTGGTTGTCTATGTAAGAGATGTGGATCTTATTGGTGAATAGAAGGTAATGTGATTAACCTCTTATCTAGTACTGTTGATAAAATGATAGATGTGATATCCTACTTTGAATCAAACTATAGTGGTGTTTTACTATTGTTATCTATAGTACATACTATAGGTTGTGCTCTAGAAATTAGGTCTTTATTTTTAACTAATTGTTTTTCTAGATGTGGTATTGTATCTTATCTAGGACATGGTGGATGTTGAGTACTAGGAGTTATATCTGAAGATGTTTTTGTAAAATCAAGAGTGATCTGGTCAACTAAATATACCTCAATCAATCCTAATTTCTTTTCCAAAGCTAAAGCTATATAACACAAATGATTAAAAACAAAAACTTATTTGATATAGTAGATGTTCTAGGAGAGGTTGGTGAAGTCCCTTGAAAAAGATATGTTGAATCTCTAGATCTGCTAGTTTTTATATCAATCTTAACATGTGATCCTTGAATCTTAAGATATACTAACTAACTAGATCTAAATAATTTTGATGTAGTGTGGCAAGTTTTTCATATGTAACACAAGGGCCCATGTTTACGATGTAATATGTAAGAAATGCCTTCTTTAAGTCATCATATGTGTGCAATGAACTAATGGGGAGCAGATGAAAGAACCAATTATGTGCTTCCCCCACTAATTTCTGTTAGAATAACTTAAGTATAATCAATGGGCTCACATGATATGGCAAAGCCTTCTAAAAGGCTTGAAGGTGTACAAATGGAACTCTAGTTCCATCAAAGTGAGGTAACGATGGTATCTAAAAATGCTTAAGAAATGAAGCTTTTATGAATGTCTTCTAAATAAGGTTTCCATGTAGATCATTGGCATCTACCCAAAACTTGTAAGTTTTGTTTTCCAAGGTAATTAGATGTACTTGTTGTAATTCACCAACTACATGCATCAAAGAGATGATCTCCTAGGATGGTACATTAGTATCTTGAAGTGGTTAATTTGATTATTAATTTTAACCTTGGCAATGCTACATTTAACATTTAGATCATTAAGAGGGGGTATGCTCACTTGAAACTTGCAAGTAATGGTAACTTAGACCTTACTAGAGAGATGTGGGCTACCATTCTCTTTAGATGAAGGGTGAGAATTGGTTTCTACCATAGTGAGGGGTGGCTTGGGGCATTCATTGGTATTTTTAGTTTTTAGTGAATCACATTTGGAATGCATAGAAGATGTAGTATTATTATAGATATGTGCATCATTTGAAATAGAATCATTCTTAGAAGTAGGATCCATATTTTGACATGCATTTTGTTTGAGATAAGAAGTGAGAGAAGAGTTAGAAACATGAGATGCATATTGTTTTTCATTATGTACATAATTATCATCATCAATATCATATATGTAATATTTTTCATAATCACTCTCATTTTCATATTCTTTAGCATGTTCACTATCATATTCATTATTACGTCCATCATTGTTAGGGTGAGGTGTAATGGAAGGATTGAGTTATTTTGGACTATGAAATAAATTATCATTTGACATTGGAATATCATGTACATCTATGTTATCCATGGATGAAGGACATGCATTATTTTCATATGTAATATGAGAAGTAAGAGAAGGATATTTTTCATTTGAACATTCATTTGATAAAGTAGAGTTAAGAACATAAGATGTATCATTTGAACTATGCATTGATAATTTGATTCTATTGCATTTATATTGTTGTAATTTGAACATAGTATTAGAGAGAGAGAGAGAGAGAGAGAGAGAGAGTAGGTTCACATGGAAGCAAATTATCACATATTAGAGGTTCATTTGAAATTTCTTGACTAATTTGTTCATTTTGTACGTCGTTCATAGGAAAATGAGGTGAGAAGAATTTTTCCCATTTATCAAAAGTATTTTATTTAGAGGAAGGGATGAAAGAGATAGGTTTGAGAGGAGAAGACATCTAATTTTTCTTCACTACCACTTTCATATGCATGATAATATTCCTCATTACAACAATAGTAATTATCTTCAATGTAAATAAAATCTTTTTCCATATTTTTAGCTAATGTCTAATTTTTTAAATTTGTCCACTTATTATCATAATTATGAAAAAAATTAATAAATTTGTCTATCAGATGAGAGGGAATAAGTTCCTTAGTGGCCATTTTATTTCTTTCACCAAAAAGAATATGAAAAATTACTATTAAGAAAATAAATGCAATAATAACTACTAACATGGAAATTTTGAAAATACTTGTTACTATCTAAAGAATTTGCAAAAGCTTCAAAATTAATTTTTTAAAATTGTAAGGATGAACGGTTTGAAGGTGGAGGACCTAGTTTAGGAATCTAGGGTTTTGGTTTAGGGTTTTAGAATTTTTTGAAAATTATGCAATAATTTTAAATTCTAAAAATCATTTGAAATAGGATAGATGCACAAAAATTTATACAAAAATTAGAATTTTAGAAATTAAATTTTTTCACAAGAAACTACTAATTTTGACAATTTGAATTTATTTTTGGCACACTAAACAATTTTCAAAAATTTTGAAATTAATTTCTAAATTTTGTAAGGGAGGGAAACTTGGGGTTTGAGGACCTAGTTTGGAAATCTAGGGTTTTGAGCTAGGGTTTTAGAATTTTTGAAAATGATGGCTATAATTTAAATTATAAAAACATGTTTGAAATGGAATGATTTCAAAAAAATTGATACAAAAATTAGGAATTTTTAAAATAATTTTTGCATAAAATATGAAGGAAAAACCCTAAGCGTAACTAGGGTTTTAAATTTGTTTGAAGAAAGTCTAGCTCACCAAATGTTTTATTACTTTTATGAATCTAGTGTTTAGATAAAAATAATAATAATGGTATGTAATAATAGGAAAAATATATATTAATAGGGAAAAATATATAGTTTAATAGGTAATTATGCAAGAGAAATAGAAATAAACTTATCTAGTTTCAGACTGAAATAAAGGATCTGAGGTTAGAAATAAACCAAGACTGAGACACTATCAAAAATCTAAATTTGGCATCTATTTTTTTATTGGATAATAGAATTAAAAATAGGACACTCTAATGTTTGATGTTATATTCCTTCTTGATGTTATTGCCTTGAGGGTCTAATATTTCTAGGTTTTGTTTGCCTAGTCAATATGAGCTTATATACCAAATTTTAGGGTTTGGAAGTTACCAAAGCTCATTTTAGGACTATTTCAATATTAAATACATGTATTCATCTACATACATGAAAAAAATGAATACATAAAAAGAAAAAGGGAGTAAAATTTGGGTTAGGGGAACAATGATCACATAATCAAGCACCCCTACTGTTCTAATTATTTCCTACATGAACCTTCAAGCTAGGGTCTCAGATCTGATGTAGTTCTCCCTTAAATAATGTGCATAATAAATGCACATAATAGATACAAGAATGATTTTTTCCTAGGCCTTTCCTTGATCATACATGAAAGTCTATATGTGATGCAAAGAAGCTGAGTTATACTATTGATTAATTTTTATTATGTCTAATGTACCAAAGTAGTAAGTGTTAGATATAAAATGCCTTATGTAGTCTTTTATATAGGAGAATAATTATTTCAAATTTAGGATTTTTATTCACATTTGTCCAACATTGGAAAACTTAGAAGCAAATAAAATGGGTAAGACTCATCTTGTGGGAGAAACTAACCATTGGAATCAAATTTACTCTTGAACAACAACACCAAAAATTAAACACCCTAGGTTTCAACATTGTATTCCTATTTGAGCATTATTGCTCAGAGGGTCTGGGACCTAGGGGGATGGAATAACCTTGAAAGATTGACCTAGGTTAGTAAGGGTTAAGTTTGGAAAGTTATAAAAGACTAGGAATGGTCAAAGAGGTATCTAGGATATGAAACAAGACCAAGGCAAATTAGAAAAAAACACATGGCTAGATGTGAATAAGACTTGTATTCTCCATTTGGAGTCTGCTATGAAAGGACTATGAAAAAACATGATATGTGGGGTTGCTTAACTAATTTAGGGTGTATACACATGACTTGAAGGGGTTTGATCCTAGGTTGGCATAACATACCATAGAGTTGGAAGAAAATGCCAAACTTGTGAGATAAAAATGAAGACCAATCAACCCCAAGGTTGATATTCTTATGAGGACAAAAATAATAAAGCTTATTGAATCCAACATAATATTTCCCATCAAACATTCTACATGGGTGTTAAATATTTTAACTATGAGGAAAATTAATTGGGAGATAAGGTTTTTTGTAGATTTTAGAGATCTCAATAGGGTGTCATTGATAGATCACTACCCTCTTCCATCCATAGATCAAATTTTACAAAGAGTTTCAAGTTCGTAAAAATTTTCCTTACTTTATGGATACTCAGGGTATAATCGGATATTGGTGAAGGATAAATATCAATACAAGACTACCTTCACAACTAAGTGGGGTACCTATGTATATAATAAAATGCCTTTTAGACTATCCAATGTTGGGGCTACTTTTCAAAGGGCAATGGATGTGTCTTTCCAAGGGCATATAAGTTAAATGGTACTCATTTATATTTATTATATTATTATTTTTTATAAATATCCTAAGGATCATTTAAGACATTTGAGATTAGTATTTGAAAGGTGTAGACAGTTTGGGATCTCTTTGAACCCCAAAAAGTGTATATTTGTAGTGCATGAGGGAAGGCTTATAGGACATGTTGTATCCAAGGGTGGAATTTCTATTCATCCTAAAATAATAGGGGAAATCCTTGCTTTGTCTTTGCCTAAAAATAAGAAGGGATTACAAATTTTATTGGGAAAGATCAACTTTATAACGAGGTTCATACCTAGGTTTGTAGAATTGGTGGGTCATCTAACTCACATGCTCAATAAACATCAAGAGTTCTCATGGATAAAATAAGGTAAGAGAATTTTTAAGGCCATTAAACAAGCCATTATTCAAGCTCATACCCTAATCAAACCTAATTTTACTAAATATTTCTTCATGTATGCCTTCTCCACGTGTGACATAAATTCTACCATGTTCATACAACAAAATAGTGAAGGATTGGAGCAACCTATTGCTTGCTTCGATCAAACATTGGAATGGTATGAGTAAAAATATACATTTATTTAAAAGCATGGCATTTCTATCATAAGTAGCCTAATGAAGTTTAGACATATGGTTTCTATAAAATAAGATCTTTTTGATGATGGTTCATCCTAGTGTAAAGGATTTTATCCTTAATAGAGACCTAAGTGAAAAGAGGGCTGATTAGATGACAAAATACATATAATATAATATATAAGTGAAGGTTAAAAAGTTAATTATAGGTAGGTAATTTTTAAAAACCTTGTAGTAGATGTTAAAGAGGAAAAATAAGTGGTCTTGATAATTTAAGATAGTCAACATGCAGCTACAACTATCTCTCCTTCCAGTTGGACACAAGACATAACAAGATTCTTGCAAATGGGAGAGTGTCTTATGGAATTATATGGAGCAAAGAGGAGGAATTTTAGGATACAATATATCCATTAAATCTTGATTGATGGATTACTCTTTAATAAGGACATTAGAGGTATGTTTCTAAGATGTGTAGAAATTATCTAATTAGGCAAATTGTATGAGCAATTCCATGATAGTCCTATAGGAGGCCACTTTACAAAAAATAATATAGCATCAAAGATCATAATATCTAGATATTTTTAGCCTAATTTATTATAATACTCACATGCTTAGGTTATAATATGTTCCAAGTGTGCAATTTTTTCCAATAAATAGAGACTAGTTGCCATACCTTAGAAACCTATTCAAGTTGAGTATCCCTTCATGCAATGGGTCTTAGACTTCACTAGTATGATTAATCCCTCACCAATTGATAGACATAAGTGGGTTTTCATAGACATGAATTACTTTACCAAGTGGTTGGAGGTAGTTTCACTCAATGAAGTAAATGAGAACTCAATTTTAAAGTTCTATGATAGCTTAGTGCCTCATTTTAGGGTCCCCTCAACCATCATATTAGATAATGCTTTGTCTTTAATTAGTGAAAAGGTGTGTGAGTGGGCCCTTTATCAATGAATTTATCTAAAATATTCATCAGATTACTATCCTCAGGGTAATGGACTAGTAGAGTCCACCATTAAGAATTGGATTAGGATCATGAAAAGGAAAATAGAGGATAGTCAAAGAGGATGGCATACTAAGTTAAATACTACCTTGTGGGCAGATAAAATTACTCCAAATAAGTATATTGATAACTCTTGTATACACATAATATTTTCGAACTTTTATCACTTACTAACATTTTATATCTTATAGGAACTTGTTGAGTCTCAATCTCTCTTAGTGCATACCTTAAGGGGTACACCAAGAAAGGGGTGGGCAAACCATCGATGCTTCATAAGAATGTTGTTCTTTTTTCCACTTGCCATCTACACACTAGCCTCCTAAAAACATTAAACCCAAGATTATTCTTCTTAATTATACCTATTCCTATCACTTGCTATGTTTTATCCTTCATTTCTTGCCTTAGAACCCTTTTGACTTGTCAATTATGATAGGTCGACTAGGTTGACCTAGCACAATTTAGGGACTTTTTCTCTCTTTTGCTTTATTGACCTCTTGATTGACCTAGCATAGAATTAAAGAGTTAGACCCAAAAACATGCTACATCAACCAAGTTGACCTAGCATAACTAACATATCTAAATGATTTTAGGGTAAGATACTACATCTATACAAGGTCATTTACCACCATTTGTAATAGATAAGAATTAATTGAAGTGTGAACGAACATCTACCTATTGACCATTCTACTTGGGGAATAAATCTTTAGGGTTCAATACTTTCTTTAGAGATCTGATCTCATCTTATGGAAAAGTCTTTTGGAGGATTGTATAGTTTGTGTATCCTAGAGTTTATTTATCTTAGTTATCCTTACATACCACAAAAACATCTTATGAAACACCTTGGCCAAGGGGGAGATTGAGGCTCAACAAGTTCATCTTCAAAAGTAAGTATTCCTAACTTTATTCCTCCTTTGTAAGAGTAGATAGATAATGAATTTGTAATCTTCTCTTCCATACATTACGATTACATATACATTAATGTGAGTATATGTCTTTTATACATGTTTAGTTTAGTTGTTTATTTGTTTTTCTTTTAACCCCCACTTTGTGCCACAATCTTTGGTGTGCACTATATTAGATTCACTTTTCCTATTATTAGATTAGTGAAATATTAAATCATAAGACTCTTTTAGGGTTGTTATGTGATTGTGTTAGATTGTAGGTTTTAAAACCCTACCTCACATGGTGTGTTGTGATAAGTGATCCCATAATCAAGTCTAGTGGATCCTCACATTGGTTATGTTCATGCTTAACAATTGTATGCCCCCAATCAAAAGTGTAGGTGTGCTCTATCCCATCTGATCTAGGATTGATTTATAGACATGATGCATTTTTGATTGCATACATTTTGGTTAACCTAACATGAATCAAACCCTTATATGAATTCTTTCACCTTTTTCATTTCTATTCATCATTTTTTTAATCATATCTTTACTATGTTGGATCGACCTTGTCAACCCAATTATTTATCTTTGTGTGTAGGTTTGTAGGAATAGGCAACTAGATTGACTAGCTTAACCCAATACAAGTTTTAGAATTCTTGTTTAGCCTAATAGGTCAACCAAGTTGACCTAGTGCATTTTTAGCACCTTTTTAGCAAGTTACTACATAGCTTATTTGACTAGCTTAACCCAGTTTCTAGGTTACTACCAGTTTTTTTCAAGGTCTTAAATTAAATTTATTTTTCCTTTCATCTCTAAACCAATTACGTTAGTTTATATTTCCTCTATATCTTTCTTTTTCAATACTTTCCTTTCAATTTTGTAGTCTTCAAAATTGCCTCCACACAGTCAACTAGGTCGACCCTATGGACCTAGTTTTATGTTTTATGTTTTCTAAAATAACTAGGTCGACCTAACCACACTAGTTCATGTTCAGACTTTACTTCCACAATGTAGGTTTGACCTTGTCAACCCTATTTTGTATGATTTTCCATATAGTTTCTCAGCTATACCTTGTTTTAAAGTTGAAATTAATCATATATGTTAATCACATCTTTCTTTTAAGTTGATTTCATGCTTAGAATAATTCACAGTCTAACTAGGGGATTTTCAATAAATCATTTAGTTGCACTATTTTTATTATTTTACACACATGACCAAACCACATAAACATTAATAAGCATTTAAACCTTTGACTACCTGGGTCTACCTACTTGGATTTCATCACCAAGGGGGAAGTTAACTTGATGCTCTAGTCAAGTATAAAGTGTGTTTAATGGTATATTTTGGCTAATCACCCATTACACTTATTTTTTTAGTGTGTGAAGTGAGGGGGTAAGCCCCAATACAAATCATTTATCATTACCACTACAATTCCTTTCATCCTAAACTTACCTAAAACTATCCATAGATTGATATATAGTACCTTGATTATAACCAATATTTCCTTTAAATTTAAAATCATTGTTAATAATCTAATCAACATTCTAGGTGGACTAAGTAGCTAGCTTTACTTTTAAGTTATTTACGTTCTCTTTGATCAATTGTGTGTGCAAAATCTTGCATTAGCCAATGTTAGTATAAGATTTTTCTTTGTGCACATCAATTAGATTGGCTAATTTAAATTCAATTGACTATTTATTTTCATTTTAGTACTTACTACATTTTTACACTACTTACAATTATCTTGCTTTAATTCATAGCTTGTTATCAATGTTCTTTTCTTCCTTATCTATTGTACTAGGTCGACCCTATACCTTTTTCAACCCCTATACACTATGCTAGGTCAACTTGGTCAACCCTATACTATTTACAACATCTTTACCTCTTTCTATTAATCATTTTTCACTAAACTAGGTTGACCCTATAGACCCTGTACTATTTGACAACCCTTATTTTGCTCTAGGTCAACTAAGTCAACTAAATACTATTTCAGTCATTTTCTGATTCTTTGCTTTTTCATCTTGTCTCTTTTCATTTCATCATGGACTTTATATTTGGTGACAACACTAAAGTTTAGTCAAAATATATTATGGAATTCAGCAATCCTAATAGGGTCTCTAATAGACAAAGTAGGGCTCCTTTTGGGAATGTTATTAATGTTCATATTACAACTTGCACAATGAACTATGGGACCCCTCCTCATACCTATTTATATTAAAAACCTCTTATTTTCTTAAGGGATCATCTTGACTTAGAGCATACTCCTGAAATACTCTTCTTTATCATGAAATTCCCTCAACATAGAGGGAAGGATCCTTCCACCATCTATAACCTCATGATTAGCTATCAAGTTGACGAGCCTCATTCTCCTACTCCCTTTTTCTAAAATAGATTTGGGGGTACCAATTTCTTTTCTCGTCAACCTATTCCTTCAATCTTGACTCCTTCTTATGCCATGATATCTTCTTCTTTAACTTCTTCCACCTCCATGCCTAGTATCTCAACTAACATGGTGGTTTTTACATCTAATGGGCCTCTCATAAGATCCACTACTCTTAATCCATCCACTAGTTCTTTTTTTTCTACCCAAGGCACTCATGCTTCTAGTGTTTCATCTTATCAACCATTTATTAGTCCATATTTTGCTTTACAAGCCACTTGTTCTTCAAATTCTCATAGCTCTTCTCAAGCTCATATCCACACTAATAGTGGTACCCAAGCCACTAATACTAACACAAATACCAATTTTAATTCATATATTACTAATCAAACTCATCAACTATTATTTCAAACTCTTAATCAAATGAACACATTTCAAGCTCATAATATGATTCAAATGATGAGAATGCAAAAGAACCTTCTTAATCTTCAATCCAATCCTTAACCAATGACTTGGGGCACATATAACCAAAGTGTTCCTCCTCTTCCTCTTCAAACTTCTCAAGGTAATCTCATTCCTCAACCTCCATTAGTCAATAAATATATCAAGAATTTACAAAATGAACCTCTTACCACCAAATTTCTAACATTGATAATGGAGGTATAACACCTACAATTTATTATAATGGATCAACTAATCTTACTCTTTACCTCAAGACATTTGAAAATATTTACAAGGATTAGATCAAGTTAAATAAATTTTCCACTACCAAACTCCTAGCTAAAACCTTTGTAGGCAATGCCTTGGATTGGTATAATCAACATATAACACATTATATCACTAGTTTGGAAGACTTAGTAAATGATTTAGTAGAATAATTTCAAACTAGTGATCTTCCAGAGAACACTTAGGCCCATTTCATTAATTATAAATAAATAAAAATGAAACTACCCAAGCCTTTGTCAAAATATGGAAGACTTTATCAAATAAATGTGAACATAACATGGTGGATGACAATCTCTTTCATCTCTTTACAAATGCTTTATTTACTAAATTACAATATCGAGTCCATACCCTTTCTCCATGTACCTTAGAGGAAGCTATCGATCAAGCCAAAATATAATATTTCCTCATGCATCAATTCAATCCACCCTAACCATATATGGGCCCTCACCTATTAGTAAAGAATAAAAATTATAATATTACCAATTATGGTATTATCAATTCATTTGACACCATTCACAATGTTCAATTTATCATTCCTACCCCTTCTTCGAACCAACTCTTTCTCAACAATACACTAATCTTCATTTCTCAACAACCAAAATTAATGTCCATAAACCTTTATCCTTGGTTTATTTTATTAAACATCTACCCAGGCCTCTTCTATGAGATCTTGACCCTACATGACCTATGAAATCATGGTATGATCCTAATAAGTTTTATTGGTTTTATGCTAGTTGGGGTCACTCTCAGGAGACTTGTAGATAGCTTCACAATTTAGCTATGGAATTTATTCTTGGCCCAAATTTTGACTATGATTCCATTATTCACAATCATCAATAATCTTATGAGATTTATTTCAAATACTATAAATCATATGATAAAACTCAAGCCTTAAATCAATCAAACACTCATTTATCTATTTATAAAGACCCCTTGCCTAATCATTAACCAATCCAAGAAGTCAAGATAAGCCAAAATCTTCCACCAATAATGTATAAAGTCTTGTTAAACCAAATTCCAAAGAGAATGTGGTTAGCATGATCAATATGAAAAGAGTGGTGGCTTTAATTTATTCACAACTTATCTACACTCCTCTTTCCCATAAGACATATCATGTTATCCAGGATTCTTCTCAAACTCATTTGAATGAGATGGAACATGAAGATCTTATTTATTTTAATGATCTAATTTATGATTCTCCCTTGGATGACACATCCCATTCTATCTCTACTTCTCTCCCATCATATTATAATACTAATGACAATCCAAATTCTATTAACACTTCTTTTTCCAAACTTTAAGATCAATCTAAACCAACTAATTCTTCATCACCAAATGATTTACAGCCTTCTCATTCTTATCAACATAAATTTCAATGCTCTTTGGATCCATCTTCTAAAGGTATTATTAATCATTATGCACCTATATCTAACAATATCCTTATGGGTTGTAATGATTGCGATCCCATTGTGGAACTCACTAATCTTCCATCTTAGATAGCTTTCCTTGAACTCATGAGGACATATCCATGTCATAAAAACCACCTCATGAAATTCTTATTCAATATGAATATCCCTCACCCTCCTATAGTAGGATGGGAGGCCACTTTATCTAGATAAAAGGATAGTATCATATATCAATGTGAAGAGATGTCTATTAATGTTGATAAAACTATAGACACTTCTCTTTCTTTACAATTTCCTATCACATATATGATTATAGACGAGAATTTTTTTCATGCAGATGATCCCCCATTATTTATTATCATCCAAATTGGTTATATCCAAGTAAAATGAGCCTTAATCAATGAATTTTTTGGCACATATGTCACTTCCCTTAATTTCATTAAGAATCTTGGGTATTCTGAATGTAATCTAAAGTCTACACATAGCACCTGTCAAGGATATAATAAAAGGAAAATGCCTCCCTTAGGGTGTGTGTGGATTCCCATTACCATCCCACCTATCACCATTCATGTGAAGGTAATGATCTTAAACTTTACCTTTTCATATAACATCTATCTTGGTAGGCTATGGACTCATCATATGTGAGTTATCGTATCTTCCGCCTGCCAATTCATTAAATTTCTTCACAATGGAGCCATTTACAAGATTCAAGGAGACAATAACCCTTAGAATTTTTAATAATTCCAAGATCATGGTGTTTTTAATATTCTTACTCTTGATCCTTTGCCTAGTGTTCCATTTCATGAGTCACAACATATAAACTTTCTAGTCAACTTAACCAAAATTTAAAATGGGTATCCTAAGCTCATTGGTAACATTCCTCCTAACCTTTTAGACTTAAATGATGATGAGCCTAATGAGATTAGCTCAAAAATAAAAACTTTTGATATCTTGCCTCATCTCATCTTGCATCTTCCTAATTCCTTGCACTTTTTTCTTGAAAACCTCCTTGCAATGATATTCTTGTTGTCTTAACCAAGACTAGGCACTATATTCACCAAGCTTCATCTAATGACAAGGTCATCCTAACCTATGTCATCAATCTTCATACTCCATATTATAATGATGGATATTATTTAGATGATCCTCTTTTAGGTGGCCTTGTCTAGGCCTGTGATGTTGAGATTATTCATTATCACTCTTATTTACTTGATTCCTTTTGTGCATCTCATAATTCTCTTTCACGTATAGTTTTTTATTCTTGCATTTTTCCTCTTTATTGTAGGGTAGATATGGTGTTGATACCTCTATTTTTTTAGGATCTCATTAGGACCATGCTCTTATATCATGCTATGATCATACCTTATCACTTTACCACACCTAGGGTAATCCTCCTTAGACCTTCCATAAATCTTGCCTTCCTTTAGTAGGGCCAACTATAGTTAAGCCTATTCCTTTTTATGATATAATTGAACATGTTTCCATTCCTACTATTTTTGAGTCTCTTCCTACTTTTCATCTTAGTGCTCCTCTTATTGATCCTAGTTCTACTCTTTCCTCATCATCACCCTCCTTTGGTGATGGTTTGCTTCTACTGCCTAAAATGGCTCCTTTGCCCACTAAATGAGTCGATGAGTCCTCTTCAGCTTCATATATTCCTATTTCACCTCCTTCCATGAGTGTTCCTATAAATACTCACAAATGTATTTGTTACTTCCATAGGATAGATAATCATTTTTCCACCATTATCATAAGTTGTAATAATATCTTGATACCTTGGATCTTTCTTCCCCATCATTAAACAAAGCCATACCTCCCCTAAAGGAAATTCTTTAATATTTACCTAAGTATGGTGAGGTATATTTTCTATGGCACCTATGTGGCATGCATCACACTGATCATTATCACATCTTACAATATCTCAAGTATCACCTTGTAGCCATCACTAGACCTTATACCATTCCTCCCATAGGTTGTTCTCATAATAAGGCTCCTCTTTCTTTTCCCATGGTTCAACCTCCAGTGTTTCCATTGCCTCTTGTGGTCCCTTCACCACCTTCTATGCCTTCACCTATGATTCCTTCATCTATGGACCCTCCCTCAAATGTGGATCCTTATTTACCTATGATTCCTTCACCCATGGATCCTTCTCCACCTGTGAGTCCTTTTTCTCTTTTAGATCATGTTTCCATGCATTCTCTTGACCAACATTTGTCTAATTTTCCTCCTCAAAATGATCCTTTGATCATTCCTAATTTTTTAGTTGAGAAGATTAGAAAATAAGTATTTTCCCAATATTCACTAAAGATTGATGAGACCTTGGCCATAGTACACATTCAACTTCATAGAGACTTATCCTATGTATTGGATAATGTGTATGGATAGATTTACTAGTATTTATGAGCACAATCATGTTAATTTTCATTTACAGTTTTATTGGATGTGTGATCCAATCTTATTTTTATCTATTATATCATTTGACACCATGTTAAAATTATTATTATCTTATATCATGTTTCTCCTTCTTTTTGTACTATAGTTAGCTTATGTTATCATTTTACATTTTGCAAATAATTGTCTTTTCCTTATCATTACTATTTTTACCTTATCATTGATTTATTTTCCTTTAGATTTTTTCTCAAAACTCTTCCCTTGTATATTTATGATTTTCATAAATAGTTATCATGGTGACTTGGTTATACTTACCCTCTTCCCTTTGGTTACTATCTCCTATTACAATGTGATTAGTTCACAAGAAATATTTCTCATTATTATTTCTTTTCATCAGTCCTCCTTTAGATCTCCTTTTTCACTTCCTTTTTCCATAAAATAAGTATATACATGGTTGAGACTTGATATCACATGCTAATTTCATTATCAAGTCTAATTATTCTATTCAATATTTTGTCTTTGGTGAATTAGATTCCTTTATCCTTAACCTACAACTCGTTCATGTGTATCACTATCTCTCTCATGATTGGTCATTCCAAATCCATATGGAGGACTAATATTAAAAAGCCTTCAAAAGAAAGTCAAAATCTAAATCATTTAAACAAAAGTCAATGATATCAAAAAGGCAAAAATTATTGTCAAAAGTCTATTCACACTAAAAGACATGATTCAAACCACAACTCCTTTTTTTAGTCAAAGCTCGAACTCCACATTTGGCCTCACGATAGAGCTGAGGTCCTTTGAGGTGCAATAGGCTAGTAGATTAGAAGAGGAGAATAAAAAAAATAGTGCTACCTACTTTTTCATGCAAGTACCCAATCTTTATATTAGACTGATGGCTTTGTAAGGGGTCCTGAGAAGCAAGGAACATGTTGTGGGAAGGTACATCCATTTTAATTTTCATTATACAAATCTACCATTATGAGTTGATCTTAGTATCATACCTATTTTCATACAAATCTTTATGTCTATATCAAGTAGGTTTTCTTTATACATAGATGACCACTAGTCACTTAGTGTCTTTTAATGTCCTTAGTATGCTTCTTGCCTCCTAAGGTATTTTCATAAGATGACTAAGTATTGATTCTTATGCTCCCTTTGTCATTCATTTTCCTTCATATTTCATCTTTGGAAATACTATTTTGCTTACTAATCATTCCCCATGGGATATCATTTATGAGTTGATATATAAGACCATCTATAAGACCTAGCATCCCTCACAAATTACCATCTTTTCCATCCTATTACCCACATCCTTGATTTACCATTACTTATAATTCCACTTACCAATCTTGATTTGGTACCCCTTGGTTTTTTATTTTTCAAGTTGCAGTGTAAGACCATGGATAGGACCCGGCCCTCCACACAAAATTTTCCAATAATCAAGTCACCATCTAGAATTACATGTGTCAAATATGAGATAATATTTTATTGATTATAAGGTTAGACACCATTGGCATGCTTCCCATCTTGAATTAGTATGTTGTATGCTTACTTCATTTTTCTTTCACCCTTTATCTTATTATTTTTTGAGTGCATGTAAGATTACAACCATTTCTCAAATTTCTCATACTTCCCAACTTGAATTAGTATGATAAATTTAAGACTAAATTTTTGAAAATTTTGTTTTTCATTTGTACTTCCCATCCTGATATATTATAATTAATTTACTTACTTTTGATTTATTTTTATTACCATTTGTGCCCTTTTACATACCTTCTATTTTTTTTAAAAATTGTTTGTTATACTTCCCAAAGTGATATTTAGTATGATTTTACTTGTTTTAATTTTATGTAAAAATATTTTACATTGGTTTAAAAAATAAATCCCCTTTTACCATCTTGTTTGCCATTTTCTTGGATCTTTATACTTAGTCATATTTTGTTAGTACACATTTCCCAACTTGAACTAGTGTGTAGTGCATTTTTTATTGATTATATTTTCCCAAGTCCTTTTCACCTATTTATTTTTAACCATGCATGTGTACTCGATAATGATAGAAAATAAAACACACCACATATATTTCCTATAGTATATACAACAAAGCTAAATACATGTGCTAAAAATAAATATATCTAAAAGCATCCACAAACACAACCATTATAAAGATAACATACATAACCAACACCAATAAGCCAAAATGATACATCATATATATACCATGAGATTGATACAACATATACAACCATATACAAAGCCCCAACACTAGGGATGGGCTCCATCCTATTTATCTCATAGCTCAGCCACACTGCCTATTGAGGTCTTGGTTTGACTCCTCTAAATGGTATGTTGTTATGAGGTAGTTTGAGATCTCAATCCCTCTACCTGTCCTTGTAGGTGTGTTATCTATACCTATGCTTACACCAACTTAGCCTAGGTCACTATATGTACCTATGTCAATTGATTCTGCATCACTATATATGCCTACATCATTTATGTTATTATTTATATGTATGTAGCTCTCTCATTTTCCAAGGCCTACCACGTTTGCCTCTCACTTGTACCCATCTCTATTATTGGTTATATCCTCTCTCTACACCTATGTCTACCTTGTTACCTCACCAGCTAATCTAAATTAGCTTGCCTAAGTTAAGGTAGATGGTGCACTTGGATCCTCTAGTATCATGGGGTTGTACGGATATAAGTCTCATCCAAGATGACATGGGTGTTCCCTTTAATACAAACCCCCATCTCTCCTCTTCATCTTTAGGTATGCTTATAAAATCAAACCAGATGGATATTAGATCACTATCATATCTAATAATATCTCTCTACTACAAAATAAAACTTAAGAAATAATTCAACCATCTTCATAAGTATCTATGTCTTGGATCCTATGATATCATCATCCACATGATCACCTAGCATAGTCTTCCCTACTACATGGCCTCCTAATACCTCCTTAGTAGGTTACCTCCTCTACTTAAACTTGACAATCATGGCTCATGTCATTCTTAACCTCCATTTGAGTGGTCTCTCTATCATCTCCTCTGGCCCATCTATGGGGTCATCTAGGATGTCTATAGTCTCCACTCTCTCCTATCTTTATCATCGTTGTGTCCTCAATAGCTACTACTCATCTCATGATAGGGTTGGTAGTGTTACATCTAATATTTCTACCTCCTCTACCACTCATCATGCCTAACCAGTCTATGGTCACTCTTGATGTGGATTTAGTGTTAGCCTTACTTTCACTGGTTTGAGTCCTCTCTTCCCTCATGGCTCCCTCACATACCAATCCCACTGGTTGGGAATCATTATCAATGTCATTATATGAGGTAGGCCCATCTTTTCTATCACTCATTCCATCAGATATGGCTCTTTCTACCATGTGTAATGTTTGACCACCTCTCTCCTCTCTAGTGTTGGTGTAACTATGTGACATCTTATCCATGTAGCTACTATGTGCCCATATGGATACCACATGATGTTTGCATGTCTCACCAACTATAGTGTTGGAATGTGGGGTACATATTGTGCTACTTGGTCCTCCCTCCATCTTTTCACTCAAAGTGACCCATCATTGATTGAATGGGGAAACCTAGTCAGTTGATACATAGGAAATATCTCATATATCCATAATATCAATAGTATGATCGGTCCCATATTCTTCTACCCTCTAACCATCATCTTGAATAGATCATGTTTGAGTTAGACCTAGATGATAAATCTTAGATTTTATAGTACTCCCTTATCTAACATCATCCTACTCATAGCTACCATAAATAGTGGTACCTTGTTGTTTAACTTATGATAGAGTACCCACTATTTCACAAGGCCTATCACCACCTTCTAAAGGTATAGAATCTATGATGTATACACATCATCCATACTAACTCTGCATCCTCTCAATATCATCTTTGAGATTATAGCCCAAATGGCTAAGGAAATCCTCTCCTCTAAGCTCTCTAGTATCCCTATGGTTACCAATGTTATTACTATGGGTAGCCCAAGGATGGCATGGACATCCTCTAGTGTGATACCCAACTCTATCATGACCCCATACACCACCCATTTAAATGTGTTAGTTAATAATTCTTATCATCCCAAGAACATGACTAATAGTTTAGCACTAAGGGGGATCTTGCACATATTAACTATACCTCTTAGACCCATGGCTACTAGTCTAGCTCGATCTCCATCACAAAATCTATGTAACACATCTAGAAACCAAGACACATCCACCAACCTCCAGAATCTTGGCCATCTCTATAACCAAGAAATAATAAAGGATGTATTAGTTCCTCCATGTCATATATAATCATAATACATTCTTTACACATCATTTTTATAATTTTAACTAAAAACAAGCCTAATTGCTTTTACCTTATTCATTTTATCCTATTTACAGCTTGTTTGGTCCTTCTTGCCCTCCTTTGGTCATTTCGGGCCATTTTATCCCTCTTTCAGCTTTCTACACACTTTTTTGTACTTATTTTTATTCCCTAGTCAACCTAGTTTGACCAAAACTTCCCTATTTTTTTCATAATTGACTTCAAATTCCAATTAAACCCTCTTATCTTACCCTCTTTGGTACTGATTTTTCATTCTATCCCTTATGAACTAGTGAATCACTTAATGCAATATAAATTTCAAAAACTAGTTTGAGATCCATAGTTGTATACCTGTAGTGCACCTATTGTCACCTCTGGGTGTCCTCCTCATCTAGCATATAATCCCCTCACCATCCTAGCTTTATTTGGTCTCAAAGATATATTTCCTCTATTTCACTATTCAAAATGCAAAATGAATTCTCTTTTTCCCTATTTAAAAACACTTTTTAGCAACTCAATTCTTTCATTTATTTTTAGGTAGATTCCTTATTTTGTCTCTATGTTTGTTTCTTCTCATACATTTTACAAACCATAAAATGAATTAGAATTGTGATGACGTAGAGATTATTTTCCACTATCATATGCTATCTTCCAAAAATTTTGTTTTTTGGCAACTTTTTACACTAACTTCTATAGGTTTGCCTAGTGTTCTTTACATTGGACACCTTCACATTTATTACAATCTATTTATTTATCTATGACACTGAGGTAAGTTAAATGTATGTGTTTTTTAATGTTTTCCTTTAATTTATCTTATTTTTTGCTTACTACACCATACTTAGCATCAGTGTTGTGTGTTACTATGTTCTATTTTTTGAAGCACTATCACATGTTGCACTTACATGACACATGATGAGCTTCAGCTGGGTCATATATATACACAATATTTTTAAACTTTTATCATTTACTAACACTTTATATCTTGAAATAATCTATTGAGTCTCAATCTCTCTAAGTGCATTCCTTAAGGGGTGCATTGAGAAAGGGGTGGGTAGACCATCGGTGCTTCATAAGAATGTTGTTCCTTTTACCACTTTCCATCCACACACTAGCCTCCTAAAACCATTGAACCCAAGCTTATTCTTATTAGTTATACCTATTCCTATCACTTGATATGTTTTATCCTTCATTTTTTGCCTTAACACCCTTTTGACCTATTGGTTACACTAGGTTGACCAGGTCAACCTAGCATAGTTTAGGGACTTTTTTCCTCTTTTGGTTTATTGGCCTCTCAGCCAACCTAGCATAGACTTAGAGAGTTATACCTAAAAATGTGCTAGGTTGATCAAGTTGACCTACCATAACTGACATATTCAAATTATTTTAGGGTAAAATACTACTATATGTACAATGTCATTTACCACAATTTTTAATAAATAATAATTAAATGAAGAAGTGTGAACAAACATCTACCTATTGATCAATCTAATTGGGGAATAAATCTTTAAGGTTCATTACTTTCTTTGGAGGGATGACCTCATCTTATGGATACATCTTTTGGATTATTGAATAGGTTATGTAGCCTAGAGATAATTTATCTTAGTTATCCTTACATACCATGACAATCTCTTATGAACCACCTTGGCCAAGGGGGAGATTGAGGCTCGATGGGTTCATCTTCAAAGGTAAGTATTCCTAGCTCTATTCCTCCTTTGTAAGAGTAGATAGATAGTGCATTTATATTCTTATCTTCCATGTATTAGGATTATGTATACATTAGTGTGAGTATACATCTTCGTTATATGTTTAGTTTAGTTGCTTATTTGTTTTTTTCTAACCCCCACTTCGTGCCACAAGCTTTAGTGTGTACTAGATTAGATTTAATTTTCTTATTATTATATTAGTGAAATATTAAATCATAAGAATCTTTTAGGGTTATTGTGTGAATATATTAGATTTTAGTCTTTGTAACCCTACCTCACATAGTGTGTTATGACAAGTGATCCCCTAATTAGGTCTAGCAAATCCTCACAATGGTCATGCTCCCACTTCACAATTGTATGCCCCTAATTAGAAGTGTAGGTTTGCTCTATCCCATATGATCTAGGATATATTTATGGACATGATGCATTTTTTATTGCATACAACTTTCCTTACCTTTTATTTTATGGTAGAGAGGTAAATCACCCATTCCATTAGAATTACTAGCCTTGGAACTTGCACATCAGTTGGAGATTATAGAGACTGATATAATGGAGGTAAGAATGAATGAGTTGAGAGAATTGGAAAAAAAAGGGGCAATTTTATGCATACTATGTGGTCCAACCAAGATTAAGTCAAAAAATATTTTGAAAAGATAGACTCATCCAAGACTTTTCATCAAGGTGATATTATGCTCAAGTGGGATGAATACCATGCCAAACTTGATAAATATTCCAAATTTGATAGTGTTTGGAGTGGTCCATATGTCATTACTAGTTGTAAGGAAATTAATGCTTTCTAATTGTCTAATTTGAGTGGTGAGGATCTCCCTATTCCTATCAATGGGATGTTTCTCAATTATTATTATTAAGAGAGCTAATCCTCTTATACATAGTAATAGTTTCCTTCCTTTAAGTGCTACTACACATGTTTGTTAATTATTATTCATTTTATTTTTTTGTTGTTATTTTATAATTTTTGTCTTGTTTTTTTTCTGTGTTCAAGTCTACAAGGTTTGATAGTTTTAGAGTGCAGTCCAAGGCTTATATAGCTATGAGTGATAAACAAGGAAATTATTTATTCTTTTGACTAGCAGGCTGGTCAAACTAGTTGAGTCATTAGAAATGTTGACCACTTTCTATCTTTAGGCCTAGAAAGGTGTCAAATTGAGTATTAGAATATTTTTTCTATAATGAAAACATCATAGTTGTCATGTATTTTAAGGAATTAGGGAAACTCAAAGGACTAATCATTGGTTATGAAGTGAAGGAGGTATGAGTCTCATGTCTTTTCATGGTCATGTCTTAGTTTCATCTTGTGTTAAATATCCTCATGGTGTGTGATTATATTTTGATGTATTTAATAATGAATTGAAATCTTATTATCTATACCTAATGAGTTAAGATTTTTGAATATGGCAGTTGATGACTAACTATGAGATTATTTGATGTATTCATTATATTTAAGCATGGTGGGATATAATCCTTGAAAATGGTGATCAACATACAAAAAGGGCTCATTAATAACTTTTAATAAGGTTATAAGGTACTTTTTTGATATTCATTAGCAATCTTCTTTTGAGACTATGTGTATGTGGTCTAAAAGTGAAGGTTTTAGTCTTTAAATGGAAAACTATGATCTTAAAAGTACATAAATCATTCATGACATATTTAAATCACCCCATGGTAATGATATTAATTTATTCAAACATTTCATGCTTTGAAAATGTCTCTTCTACAAGCTTAGAAGGTTCTTTGGCCACCAAAAGAACTCCCACATGTGAAATATCCCTCATTTTTGCTCTCCAAAATGTGTTATTTTTTTTAATATGCCTTTTTAACCCATATTTTCCTCCATGTTTCACTAAAATGGTGGTTTGAATCTAAAATAAGAGGAAATGGAGGAGAATTTGTAAGTTTTGATAGTGTTTTTAGATGGTACAGATTTATACTATATGGATTTGCTTAGGATAAGTCATGGTTGTGAAAGGACTTGTTACAGACACATGGTGAAGATATTGGAAGGTTTGAAGACTTGATAAGACAAAATATAATTTGTTTTCCATGTCTTGTTTGTTGGCAAATAACAAGATCACCTCAGGTTTGTGCTCAATCCATATAGTAAAGAGAGAAAGTATATTTGAGATCTTGACTAGAGAAACTAGAATTTATGGTGTTCCATTTATGTGTGTTAGATGTTGGTTTAGTATTCTCAAATTTATGAATAAATTATAATAACTTAAGGGTTATATTCACTATTTAAATTTACACAAGGCAAGAAAAGTGGTATGGTTTTGTGAAGTTCCTAACTATTTTGACCAAACTAGTGCTTGATCCTAGTTTTTTAGGTCTTGAAGAGACATTTCATGGCTTCCCCAATAGTTTGATACACATGATTGAGTGCATAGAGTTCAATAATACATCTAATACCAAATATATATTTTGTATACAAGTTTGAGGAAAGTGTATGATTTAATAATCAATTCAAGTTATCAAGCACAACATATTCTATCTAATATCTTATATTCATAATCATTGTGTCTTTACTGAGGGTGTCTAAAATTTTCCTCAAGGTCTCATGGCATATAAATCATCAATATATCATCAACACAATCATAGTCTCAGGTTAGCATATGTTAAGGTATTTTAGCATATGTTAAGGTATTTTATAGAATCATAGGTTTCACTTTTCATTATCTAGGCTTCATAGAGAGCCTCAAAAATGGTATATCTTATTGATGCATATGTTACAATCTCACCTAGGATCCTTCAAGAGTTTTTATATGTTATATTAATGTTTCTTTTCACTCCCTATGTTTCATTTCATCTTCAAATACTTTCACACTACCATTCAACCATTGTATAAGCCTATCACTCCATCTCCACCCTCAGGTTTAATTTTGCATTATCATCATACTCACATATCAATATTTATTCACATTCACCTCATGGATCCACTATATTAGAGGAATCAAGGGTGTTAGGAGTTATGATGGTCATGAAAGTAAGTTTTCAACCTTAAAAATTGTTAAAGGGATGAATCATCACCTACAACCAAGGAAAATATAGTCAAGAATATGCTTAATGAAAGTGGTGTTTTGATCACACTATAAGATATGGATATCTCAATGAAAGGATTTTAAACTATCTCTCTTAGTTATTTTTAATGAATGGAATAGGTTAATCAACAATTATTTCTACCTTCTCAAGGTCTCATTCCATCCTAATCCATACAGTCTATAGTGGATCATCACCTACGATCACACTAAAACACAGTCATGATACCTCTTCTAAGAATTTTATATGTATGAGGTTTTGGAAAGATATCATACATGTTTTTTTATTATGATTAAAGTATAAAGGGTCTATATGTTGAACCAAGGAGGCATTATCTATAGTCATCCATGAACAATAACACATAGTCAATACCCCCTCTTCCACCTATAAGCATTTTGGAGAGTTCAACAAGTTTGTTCCAAATTAAAGATAGAGTTTGTATGAATAAAAGGTTATAAGCCAATTCAAGGTTTAAAAAATCTCAAGGATATACTATTAAGGCCTTATACCCTAATGAGATAACCAAGGTGAAGCTAAAATTAGCTTAATGGAGCAATGTAGCTAGGTTGGCAAACTTAGTCTTGATATATAAGTGAAGGTTGTATTTATCAAGTATGAAATTGCAAGAGATGTTTGAATATTTTTAAATCCATTGAGGTATATATATTTAATGTGTCTTAATTCTAAAGATACAATATTCACCATTTCCTAAGATAACTTACATGTACTAAGTACTGTAATATGCATAGTAAGTAAGATAGTAGGTCAACAGTGTTAGCATGAACATTAAGAGATGATTGAGACCTATCTAGGATTTAAATCATAATTCAAAGAATATTTAAGGTTAATTAAACATAAAACACATGTCTTAAACTAGAAAATAGTCAAAATTGAACTACAATCTACTATTCTTAAAGAGCTCTCATTTGTATTGAAGGAAGAAGAGGACTATTGACATGTTAAGGGAAATTAAGTATAATGAAGATGATGTCTACAAGGGTTGTAACACCCATATACCACTCATAAACCTTATTATATACATGAAATGGTTAGGGTATAGCTTAAATAGTTGAACCTAAGTGTATAAACTAAAAAACCATACTAGGTGTTGAAATGACTCAGGATACCTTAGGAATAACCTAACCCTTCTCAACCCACTGACTAACTTATCAGACCCTAAGTCTAGTTAGCTACTTAGCTAACTAAACTCACTAAATTACTAACCTAATCATTAACCACCCTTTTTAACTTACCTTGACCCTTTTTTTTCTAGACATTCAATCACCAATGGTCAGCTTAACCATCAATAGTTAGCCTGACCATCGATGGTTAGGTCTTCACCCTTATAACACATCACCAACTATGTGTGAGATAATGAGGTATAATTAAATATATTTGCCTTATGTAGTGATAAAAAAAACTTTCAAGCATTGAAATCATCCACCTCACCCTCTAGGGAACATTCTATCCTCCATATATCTTTGCTTATAAAAGGAGGGGAGTAGGAGATGAGATCCAACATCACAAGCATTCTTACACATAGGTATTCAATATTTCTAGCATCTAGTCTTCTTTCAATAACTCAACAATAGAAAAATAAACCTCAACCTCTACTGAATTTGCTTCTGAGGCCAAAGTATTGTTACTTTGGAAAAATTTCTTTAGCCTTCAACCATAAACCATCTATCAAGCTACAAGTATATTCTACTTGTTCTTTGTTTCATTGGATTTCTAAGCCCCCTGACCTGATCAGACCTATCTACACTTTGTTTCCCAACTTTTAGATCCTTAATAGAATAATTATTAGACCATTCACCCATTCTAAAACTCATTTCTAAGTACCTTCAAAAATCCATAAGAAACCATCAATGGTTAGTACAATCATTGATAGTCACCCCCAACCATCGGTGGTTATCTAATTGCTGATGGTCAGCTTAACCATCGATGGTTAACCTAGCCATTGATAGTCACTATGGAAAAAAATAATAAGTTATTTTCTACCCCTTAACCCCAACCAAACCTAACTTTCTATGTTCCTACCTGTTCATAGACCCTTTTTCTAATTTTCTAAACCAAACTTCACCCACTTTAGCATGAGTATTGACCACTTTTTTCTATATTTAGTCATTTTCCCTAACAAGAATTCTAATTTATTCTTTTATTGAAATTCATTTCCTTTATGTAAGTACCTTACTTTTATCTCTTTCAAATTAATTATTATTAAGAATTGATTGATAGCCTTTTAGCAATCTCATGCTTCTTAAATCTAGCTTATGCTAAGAAATCTACCCAACTATCTTACTAACAACCCCTTTTTTATTACTTTCATATCTACAGTTTATTCCTTCCAAGCTAAAGAGGATTTCTCCATCTTCATCTAGATGATGTGTGCATCGCCAACTAGGTATTTATACCACACCCTTATTACTAGTTTCTTATCTTCTTCCAAAATTAAGAAATGAAAATAAATTAAGAGAAACATTTTAGCACACTTGAGGGAACCCTATCATCATCTAGGCGCCCCTTTATTTTTTTATTATTTGCCCATCCAACAAAATCTAAAATTTATTTTAGGCTTAAAATAAATACCTTGCATACATTATTTGATTGCTTGATTTTAGTTTGTCTAGATAACTTAATGGCAAAAGTAATCAATTATATTTTTCACTCTTGTTATCACACACTTTACCAAACCACATAATCAATAAACACATCAAAACAAACTTGAGACAAAGCCCAACTAGGATTTCATTACCTAGCAGTAAACCTTACCCTTTATTGACAATCCTACTTGGAGTTCATTACCAAGGGGAGAACCAACTCAACTCTCTGGTTGAGTATAAACTCTAACATTTAGTATGTATTAGCTAAGCACCAAACACCCTTATCGATGCAGTGTGTGAATTGATGGGGTAGGCCCCAATATCAAGCCACTTAATGAAGTTCAATATAGATTCTTTCTTTTGAGCACCTAAACATAACCTAAAACCAACCTTAGATTTTCTCTTTAGTACCTAATTTATAAACCCAATTTTCTTCTTCACACTTTCTAAGGAATAAGCCAAAATTGATCTAAAAATAATCCTAAGTTTTAAATTCACTTTTAGTGTATGTTTTTATTTCATTGAGATTCTTTTTCTTTTTCTTGATTTATGTTTTAGGTGTGATTTTTCATCATTCCTTTTCTATTCCTCTCATGGTGTTTACTAGATAGCAATTGAGGAATTAAACTAATTAAGAACCACCATCTTCCTCTTCCTCTTCTCCCATGGAGTATACTTCTAATATTGAGAGTTATCCTCATCTTTATCCTCCTCCTACTATGCCTCAAATAGTTGTTGAGGGTGATGTAGATTTTATTACCTTCCTTGATAACAACCATATGGCCCTCTAACATTACCTTAACACCTTATCTCTCCACACCCCTATTGCTTTAGTTTCTCCCATGGATCCACCTAATGGTATGCCTCCCCCTTTTATGGTTGGTGTTACCTCTACCCAACCTTTGATTACCCAAGCATCTTATTCCAAAAATATCCCATCCATTACCACCACCCAAACCCAATCCAACATCCCAACTAATAGCCAAACACCTCCTACACTAACTAACACTTCCAACATAGGGGAAACCTCACCTATTGTTACTCATACCTCATCCACCTTGGGGGCATCTTCTACCCCTATTTCCACTATTCTTATTATCACCACCAACCCACCAATTTCTAACCCACTTCAAAATTTGGTACTTTCCATACCTCTTACCCTTCCACCTATCATCACAAGGGTTACCACTCAACCCCAACCATCTACAGACCCATCTATACCACCAACTCAACCCATATAAATCCAAAAACAAATACCCATGACATCTTACCAATATGTTCCTAATCCACAAGGATACGTATCACCTTCTACCCAACCTTTTGTGCCCATCAACCCTTATGTGGCACCATCCCAACCTTTAATGACCACATACCAATATGTCGTAAATTCTCAACCTTCTACCTCTTATCCTTACATTAATTCCACCCAACCTCAACCAAAATTACCAAAAAATTATGGAGCATCCCAACCTCAAAAAGATTTGGTCAAAATGTTAATGGATAAAATGACCAACCTAAAGTCATCTATCTCTAGGGCCCATAACCTTTTATCTTATGATTAAATATATAATGAACCTATCCATCCATCTATTCCTATCCTCCTCAATGGGAACTACCAAATTTTTCCAAGTTATAAATCAAGTAGGACCCCCAACAACACTTGAGATCATTTTACCATTCTTGCTATTTGATTGCATATGATGATGCTCTTCTTCATCGTACCTTCCCCATGTCTTTATCTAGACCATCCTTATATTGTTATAGTTCTCTCACCAAGAACTCCATATTTTCCTTTTCTCAACTTTCCCAAGTATTTTTAGATCATTTCTTAGTAAATATATCTAAAAAGGTCTCTATTATCAACCTCTACTTCATTAGGCAATTTGATGATGAATCAATTGCCAATTTTGTAGATAGATGGAGAAGTCTCATTAACCAACTTTATTTATCCTTAACCCAACTTGAAATTATTGAGATTTTCTCCTGATATTATGTGAAAAATATTTCCCCCACTCTTCAAGTTTAAACTTTCAAGACTTTTGACGAGGCTTTTACCATGGCAAAAAAATTGAAAATTTGAGCCATTGATGAGGAAAAACTGAAACTACGAAACAAAAATTCTAGCTTTATGACCCTTACTCCACCAAAAACACCAATCAACCTATCCATCCCAATACCAAATCAAAGGCATACACCAACTTGTTTATACTTAAAATTTCCCCACCACCAACTATCAACTAACCCAACCTAACCAATTATTATAACTCTTCAACCAACCAAACCAAAATTAAAATTGAATTGCCCCAAAATAATATACTATGATAGGGGATTATTATGCTTTAGTTTTGGATAAATTTCTCAAAGTAAACATTATAAAACTTCCTCCAATAAAACCTCCCCAATTATTTGATGTTTTTTGTCCTACAACTAGTTGGTATAATGAGAATTATCTTTGTGCTTTATAATGCATCATTGGACATGATGTTAGTAGGTTCAATACCTTTAAAACTATTGTCCAAAACATGATTGATAATGGAAAACTTGTATTCGATAATCCTAATGCACCCATAAATTATTCCCTTGACATCTTTCATAAACCTTTTCTTAACCATGCCCCTTCCACCAACTATGATGATAATAAATCAGAATCATCTCACGTTCGTGAGGTCCATCTAATTAATGTCATTATTAGTGAACCTATAATTGATAATACTGTCACCTCATCTACCCATTCCTCCATTCCTCTTAATTAATTGATGGATTCACCTTCTATTCCTTTGGACATTCAAATAGAGGAAGTAACCACCCCTCTTTATTTACTTATTGAGACCATGGACCTATTCACATCTCATTTGATCAAAATACCAAAGGAGGCAACCATTGCTTCAACCACCTTTTTACCCACTCCACCTATGGAAGTGGGTGAATTACCTACCATTCCTTTTGACATCCAAACAAAGGAAGAAACCATCTCTATTATTTCACTTGAGGATATCACACCTTCCTCACCTATCTTAGAACCACCTATTCTATCTTTAAGAACCATCTCAAAAGAAGAGATCACCTTACCTACACTTTCCATAGAGGAAACATCCTCCCAAACCTTAGCACCCTCAATCAAGAACATATATTAAGAAACCATCCCTTCACCTCCACCCATGGTCTTAAATTTTGAAACTAATGACCAAGGAATTAAACCCATTTACAAGACTTTTTTTAGATTGGTCCAAATTCTAGAGTTTACTTCTTAACCCAACCTAGATAGAGCCACTTTTTGGCATCATCTTGGCCTCCCTTACCAAAACAAACTTGAACTTTCAACCTCACTTATATCCACCATCAAACCTATCATTACCTTAATTCCATCCTTAAACACTTATTCTTCCAAAAACATAAGAGAACTATCCAACCCACCTCTATCTAAAATTTCCAAATCACCTTACGTATCTCTAACCAACCCATCAAGAATCTAGGAATACTTACTATACCTAGCTTTGATCACCCATATTTAAAGTTGGACTTAACCCCTTTTAGTCCATCAAATAAAACCCCAACCAAACCAACTAAAAAGTTGGATCCAACAAAGCTCCCACCTCAAACTAGACCCATACCACCTCCTTCTTACCTACATTCCATCTTAGGACCCCATCCCTCTATTATCCCCATTACCTATTGCTCATCTAGTAAACCTTCTCCTTTTACTCTACCCACACCTACTACCAAATAATAAAACTCCCCATCATTTTTAGATAATATATTTACCTCTACCTTCTCACCTATCACCAAACCTTCACCCTCCACCTCTAAATCTTCCACCTCAAAACCAACTGCAACTAGAAAGTCCCAACAAAAACCACCCACCAAATCCATTCCACCACCTCCCATTTTCATGATGAAGCCTACTCCTAAGAATGATCCCACTCCTAAAATGAAAAACCCAACACCCTCAGTGCCTTTGATTGAATCTTATTTGACCATTCTACAAAGGTTGTTGCAAACTTCTTATTTAACCCTACCACCCATCAAACCTTTTGACCCTTCACATCTTAAACCATCATGGTTCAATGACAATTTTATTTTTTCATACCATAGGACTCCTAGATACAATATGGAAAACTACAAATCTCTCCAAACACTTATCCATATCTTATGGGATGAGGATGATCTATTATCATATGAACTTCCATTGAGCCCATTACCAACCTAACCGCCAACTCAACCCATCCAACATTTACCAACTCTTCCACTCTTAATTGAAAGTGAGGAGGAACCAAAGAAACCATCTAGCCCAAATCCATACTATCCATATGATTATTTGATCTCATGCACAACAAAAGGATAAGGGAAAAGCAAAAGTGTTCATACCATGGACCTACCCTTCTACCCCTCAACCTTATAACCAAAACCAAGCACCCTCACCTTTACCTTCACCTTCTCCAAAACCTAAAATACCCATTTTTGGTGCCTCTCATTCCAACCCTTCTAAAACCATCTAATGAGTAGTGTTAAAATAACTTCACCAAACACCGATGAAGATGATCCTTTATTAACTAATCAACACCTCACCCCATCACTACCAAGCATTGATATAGGCCTTATAATCTATAGAGGTTCAACCATAATATCTTCAAACTCTTGCATCTTTTTTTAGAGCCATTCATCTTTCTAACTTCATCACCTTTTAGGATTCAAAATTACCTTCTATCTATTTTGAATATCTTGATCCTCCCCTCTTCATTACTGCATACATCAATCAAACCCACATAAAAATGATGACGATTGATGAACGAGCTAGTATCAACATTTTCTCCTCCCACACATATGACCAACTTTAATTGCTTGAAAATATCATGTGAGAAACTGCATTGGTCCTCCACTCTTTCAATGATATGATGGCTACTACCTTGTGGATAGTCATCCTCCATATATGCTTGGGACCTCTCACAATTATATAACTCTTTTATGTTATACAGGTAGAGTTATAATACAATTTTTTACTTTTATGCCCTTGGATCTATGCCATGAGTTGTGTCCCTTCTACCTTACATTGATGTGTCAAATTTAATCATGAAGGTCAATTTGTTACCATAAGAGTTGACCCTAGTCCTTTTGCCTCATGTAATATGACATATTGACCCAATGACATTCTTCTTCCTCCTTCATCCACCTTACCACCAACCAAAAACAAAACCCCCTCATCAACCAAAACCAACACCTCCACCCCTACCATCAATGAAGCTTCAACTAGCTCATTTATCCCTTCTTTTTAGATCCCTATAGAGGACCCCTTGAAACCCATGTTCTAACATCTCTCACTCGGGGAGTATCATATTCTAGCCTTAGATGTTTTCCCTATTCCTTAAGAGTATGGAAACCTTACCTATGATCTTAGTTATGACCCTAACATCAAAAACATCATCCTTTTTGGGCTTCCCAACCATAAAACTAACTTAATCTATGGAGGACTTGATCATACACTTCTTGCTTCTACTAATTCCTCTATCACCCAACCATTTACCTCTAACTTCTCCTATCTTAAAAAAATGGCATTTTCCAAACTATACCTTCACAAGTGTGCCTAGAAGGGATTTGGCCTAAGTAGTTATGATCATGGACCTTACAAGTTACCTACCATCACAACCCAAAAACCTCATGAGTTATTTGGCCTTGGGTTCATACCACCAAAAGAACCCACCTCACTAAACCCATCACCACCATCAATGAGGATATTCCATCCTCACCAACCCCATCTCCTTTGAAGTCAGAGGATTTTGATATCATTTCATATAATTTTTTTAATCAATACTATTAGTTTTTCCCCCCTAACTTATCAAAAGGATGGTCAAACTAAAATTCATCCTCTCAACCATTTATAAATGGTAGAAAATAATTCTCTTACCATTAACACCATCAAATAGCAAGATGATGATTCCATTTTCACCTACCTCAATGTAGGGGACTATTCTATCCACAAATCCCTTCCTCTTGAGAACCAAACCATGTTGAATGAATCAACCATTGATGTCAACTTAGGTACTCAGGATAACCCTTGCATTGTCAATATTGGTCAGCCCTTAGATTTCATGGAACAAAAAGATTACCCTTTTTTCCTTTATGACCATAGCATAACATTTGCTTGGTCCTATCAAGATATGCCTAAAATTGACCCTTACATATCCCTTCATAACATTATCACCCATCTTGATTCCAATTTTATTTGGCAAAAGCTTCAAAGGATGTACACTTGCATCACCCTTATAGTCAAAGAAGAGCTTCAACACATTTTTTCTATAAATTTCATCTAACCCATCGATTATCCTTGATGGGTTTCTAATATAGTTCCCATTACCAAGCCCATAGGGGTACTTTGCCTTTGTGTCAACTTTCATGACCTTAATCTCACTTGCCCAAAGGATGACTTTTATTTGCCTAGCATTAACCAACTTGTTGATCTTATAGCTGGACATGAGATGATATCTCTCATGGATGGTTTCTTGGGATATAATCAAATCTTAATTACCCCTAAGGATCAACATAAAACTTCTTTAAACACCCCATGGGGAGCCTTCTACTACAAGGTCATGCCATTTGGTCTAAACAACACTGGAGCAAACTACTAATGTGTGATGACCTAAATCTTCCATGATCTAATCCATAAAATTGTAGAGGACTATGTGAATGATCTCTTTGATAATTATAAACATCATAAGGATCACCTAGCCATTCTCACCATCATCTTCGACTACCTAATCCATTTCAATGTCAAACTCAACCCCAAGAAATGTATTTTTGGGGTCCTTTCTAGAAAGCTTCTTATCTTTATCATCTCTCTTTGAGGAATCAAAGTAGACCCCACTAAAGTTAGATAAATTTTGGAGATGCCTCCTCCAACCCACCTTAAACAACTTTGTAGCCTATAGGGGAAGCTCCAATCTATTTGTCACTTCATCTCTTAATTATTTGATAAATTTTAACCCTTTTACCATCTTCTCAAGAAAGATACATCTTTGAAGTGGACCAAGGACTACCAAAAAGCCTTTGATTCACTCAAAGAATACCTTATTTCTCCATCTATTCTTACCCTACATAAAGAGGGCCAACCCTTCTACCTTTATAAATCTGCTATTGACCATTCCTTAGGGTCAATGCTCACTCATTGTGATGAAAAACATAAAGAGAAAGTTGTCTACTATATAATTCAAACTCTTATAGAGTATGAGATTTGATACACCCATCCTAAGAAAATTTGCCTTGCCTTAGTGTTTTTGGCTTCCAAAATTTGTCATTACCTTTTTAATCAAAAAATGTACTTAATCATTAACACTAACCCACTCAAGTACATGCACTCTCAACCATACCATAACTAGTGTATGTATAAGTGGCTCATGCTCCTATCTGACTTTGACCTTGAGCTCCTTTAGCATAAGTTAATTAAATGGAAAGTCATTGTTGAATAATTGTTTGAAGCTTCTCTACCATATAACCAACTGCTTCCTCTTGCATTTCTTGATAAGTCCATCATGACTCTTTCTCAAGAGGACCTTGTTGAATAAATTTAACTTTTTAATCAAATGAGGGCTCCTATAGGTAAAAATTTGACTTTATCATGGGGTGTATTACATGTTATTTAAGGTCACTTGATGTTGTACTAGCCTTTGTCATTAGTTTTTTTGGTTCTTATATCATTTTTGGGCCATTCTGAGGTCAAAAAAGGTGCATTTAATGATTTTTAAGGGTTTATTTAGAAATTTGAAGGTTAAAAAATCTTATTTCATGCCCCATGTGTAGTTTTCTAGTGAAAGGAGAAGAATATGGCACTTTTACAACCTCTTTAAAAAGTGTGCCACTTGGAAAAGTTTTAAGTGTGAATTTTCAACCTCCTAAGATTAGTTAAATATTTGGTTTGATCTTTAAATTTGATTTCTTGATCAAAACCATTCTACTCCTTTTTAACCATTCTTGGCAAGCAAAAGTCACTTGCAAGTTTGTACTTGGTATGGTCAGTACAAGGGGTTTCAACCAAAATTATACTAAGCATATAATATAAACTCAATAAGATTTTATTTTATTTTATTTTAGGGTAATGGTGCCCTGAGCTTTATGAACCATCCCTAAGAAGTTGACCTTCCAAATTTGCTTGTTAATCTATGCACCCTATAGGTTTTGTCTTGGTTTAGATAATTTTTTATGAACTAGTTGTTTATATTCACTCCATATGATTTTAGTTTCCTTATGTAATGTTTCAAATTATTTTTTTCAAGTTTGGATTTGATTTGAGATTCCAATCATCTCAATTTTATGGACTAGTCCCATTCTATGTTGTTGGCAGTTTTCCACCATATTCTATATAGTCATGATTGTTAATGGTTTTAGTGAGTTTTAATAGGTCCTTTATCACGTTTTAAACATTATATTTCTCCCCTTAACCTTGAAATATTCATTCTTTAATGCAATATCCATGAGTTGTAGTTATATACAACATTCATGCATAATTTTGCCATTAACACACAACTTACAGGCTTTTGAAAAGGAAAATCATGTTGGAGGTAATTTTTTACACTGAGATAGGCCCTTTATTATGGAATTATTGTGTTTTTTCATGATTTATAGTGGTATAAATCTCATATTTAAGACCAATTCAATGCTTACTACTCATATTTCTTTTGGTTGACTGCACACTAAAATAACCACCTATGGGTGGTCTTGAGAGAAGATTGAAAAGGTTATTTTAGAGCATTAAAACATAAGAATAAACTACAATTTAATTCCATACATGAAGTGAGATCATGAATCCTAATTTTTAAAGGATAGATTGGTAAATAGAGTGAAATACTACCTTTTAAGGCCCAATGACTGTATTCAAGGTTCTAGTCCCTAAAAGAGAAAAATAGAGGACATGAGAGATTTGTGGAAGTTTTATAATAGGGTTTTAAGTGAATTTTTATTCATATCATGAAATTTTTTTGTAACCTCTAACATACGTAATTACTTGGAAAATTTTGAGAGGTAGATGGTCAGTGAAGGTCAATTGTCAAAAGGCTCAAAAGTTGCCCTTGCAACATTGTTTTCAAGCAGTGAAATCTACAAGATTTGATCCAAGTTAGACCTTTCTCCACTCAAGGTTGTAAATCTATACTATACACCATGATTAAATGATTATAATAATTAAAATGAGTTTTTTTACCCAAGATACCTTCAAAATGGGTCATTTACTATGTTTTAGTCCCAACACTCACCTACAATTTGTACACTATAAAAAAGACACCTTCAACTAGGCAAGCAGACATTGACCTAAAATTAATGATCAAGTGGTGTTTTGAGATGTCAAAGGTGAATTATAGTTAAAATGTATAACTTGTGACCTTAATATATTTAAGGTAGGTCTACACATATTATGAACAAGCTTCAGTTGAAGCAATAGGCACCTATAGGCAAGGTCTAAATGACTTCAACACAATCATCACCTATAACTGGTCTTATAAGCTACTTAATTTCCAAAGTGATGATCTAGCTAGGTTAGGAGAATAAACAAGTTAAAACCACTAGAAAGAGATATTAATATGTTATAATAGGAATCAATAATTTGTAAATCACCTCCTATAAATACCCTTTCAAAGCTTGAAATACACCTATAGCCAATAGAGGGCAGAGAGGGGCAGTAAGCAAAGAGGAAATATTTAGTATGAATAGGGCATGAACATGAAACAAATGAATATGGATAATTTAAAAAGGGTATGGATAATTTTAAGGTAATTCTAAGCATGTTTTTAAGGTCCAAAGAGCTCATATAACCTATAGGTAGAGGTAATCAAAGTATCTCAGTCACGGCAGGAGAAAATCCAATTTTGAGCCAAGATGCATGTTAAAGGCTAGTGGGAGGTTGACATGATGAAATAAACCTATAAAAACACTCACCATAATTTTAAAAACTTATTATAACATCATAATGGATTTTTAAAGTAGAGAAAGGGTCTAAATAATCTTCACATGGTATACTCTCTAACAACCCTACACATAGTGCTCAAATGCAACTTTGCCTTAACTTTTAGTGATTTTTAAGGGTCTAACCATATGACCAAGGGATATAAACTTTTGGATAGGGTCCTTACCACATAAATAAGCCTCTAAAATGGTTAGTCATTTTTTACAAATAGAGGAAGTACCCCCTATTTTATCTCAGAGAGGGGGTACTTCCCTTTGAGCATAAACTTGTAGTTTGGACAAAAAAGGTGAAATGGTGATTCAAGGATGGAATTAACTCTCAATAATGTGTATTTATTTTAAATATGTATATTACTACATTAATAACCAAAGAGGGAGGAATACTAATAGAATGGTCTAAAATCTTAAGCTTACAGGTAGGTCTATATGCCTTGAAGAGACCTAATGCTAAATGGGGGTCAATTTCGATTCCAACCTTGGGTAGGATTTATAATCCACTGTAACATTTTCATATAGTTATAAATAATTTTTATAATCTCATGTAATGGAAGGAGATCAAACATGAGGGTCTCAAACTTTAAAGTTGCAGGTAGACCTATAGACCAACATTAGGCCTAATGTCCAAATGGGGAATCTTCCATAATGATAACATGATATGAGATATATAATATATGTAATAATTTTTTTGGGGTTACTATAAAGGTTTTAAATCTCTCATATTTTAGGGAAAAACACAACGAAGCCATTTTGGCTCAAAAACCCACTTAGAGCTATGCAAATTAGAAAAAAAAGAGCTCGATAGGGAGGGTTTGGAAGCTTATATCTTTCATGGTGGATATAGGACTTTAGTAAATATATAAAGGGTATTTTTAAAAAACAATCATGAATTTTTTTTGTATTTCCAACATCCCAACCTTATGAACAAAGCTTAAGGCCTTAAACTGCTCAAAAACCCCTATAAACCCTCAGTCTAAACTAGTTTGGAGAGATGAAGCTATAAATATTATATAATGGCATATTTTTACTATGAAACATATTTTACCTTGTGAAATACTCACTCAATATATTCCACATTATTTTTGGATGTATGGACCTATACAGACATCGCATAAATAGGGTTTTTCTCACTATTTTGTGTGTTTTGAAAGTTTTAGGAGGTTTAAAGAAATTAAAATCACATGTATGGAAATATTAAGACTTAAAATAACTCCCCATATCACTCTCATTCCTTTAAATAACTCCTTAGTGTCCAACCTAGGTCCTTCAACTCAGCCAATCAAAACTAGCCTAATGCACAAGCTAGGGAGAAGTGTGAAAAATTTAAGTGGATGGATTTTTAAGATATAACTAATGATTATAAGGACATTTAGGTAATTTAAACATAAAAGTGATCATTTAACTATTTTCATGATAAACTGATCTCTTTTTGGAATCTAAGTGTGCAGGGTGCATGGAAGAGTAGTTTTCTAGATAGCAGATGATGATTGCTCCTTTCTAGGTGATTATAGATGACCATGCCTATAACCAATTCATGTATATTCATGTATTATTTCCTCAACCTATATTCAAATAATTTTACTTTCTCTTAATTAGTTATGAGTTGTTCAAATAGGGCCAATAATGTAAGTAGTTTTTTTTAGTAGAATGAGGAGTTTCGTACCACTTTTCATGCAGTTTATGACTTGGATTAAAATTTGTAACTTAAAACCTTGAATGAATCTTCCCATAACCTCTCCAAATACATAATTAACTCCTTTTAATCTTTAAAATTTTCCTTGTGACCATTTTACTTCTCTCTTCATTAGTTCTATAAAAACTAGCCATTTTGGCGTTGTATTAGATGCTCCCCCTGAGTATGGTGAAGAATTTCTCAAATTTATACATTTTGATCAATAATATAACTTATTTTTACCTCTTATATGACTATTATTAGTGTTTTAAATTTTATTATTATTCTTTCTTAGTGAAAACTATGGATTTCTTAGCAGGTTATTCCATTATTTCACTTATTTATAGCCTCTTCTTATAGGGCATGTGAAGTTTTACAGGATATGTTCATGGTTTAAGTGAGTTATTATATTAATTAGTGCCCTCATATGTTTATTTTTCTATTCTTCCTATCTTTTCACATTCATCCATAACCTCACAATGTAGCATTGATGTGAGAAGATGAAGATTCGAGAAGTGTATTTTTAGTTTGTCCTTTGATTTCAAGTGTAATATGCATATGGTTAGAAGTCATAATGTTATTTGGTGTATAACCTCCATTATATTAGTTTTATTTTATTTATCCTTATCCCTTTTCATCACCCCTAAGTTTAGTAGTAGTTGCAATCCAAAGTGGTACATCAAGGGAGTTGGCCCTATCTAGAGATTCACATCATTCCATAGGCTAGCCATAAGCCTAGAGGTGTTTCCATTATTCCACTTGTATGAGGAGAGATTTTTCATATCTTAAAATAGTGAAAATACAAGTGATAATAATTTTTGGCATGCCTAGTGGGACTCTTGGTCTAATAAGTTGAGAGATTTTTGGAGTTGTCTCTCAATAATCATATTTTAGAGGCATCTATCAAAGCACCAATGGTGACTCTGAAGATACATCAGCTGGTCAAGTAGCCTAGGTTATCATTTTATGATTGTTATCAATGAGTTTCTTTTTATTATTTCTTTTATTGAAGTTTCTTGGCTAACTTTGGTGTTGAGTTTTATTCTCTATAAGTTGGTGAGACATTACAAGCTTGTGTTATTCCCTATCAATATAAACAAGTCCTTAGTAAATCTTGTTATGATTCTTAACATCCTTAATTTTACTTTCATCATCTATAATATGATCCTTTTTATCACATGCATGAATTATATTAGTCTTATAACTAGCCTCCCTAATGTTTTGATCCTCCTTGTCAACCTAGTCACTTCTTGAGCCAACCCATTTCCACCTTCAAGAATACACTCTTGGGACATGAAAATTACATGTTGGAGATTTATACTCTTATGGTATGTGACCAATAATTTCCTAATAATTCCATCCATCAAGTGATTAATGCATTGGAGCTAGTCAAGAGAGAATGGGCACCTATTGAGAGAGCCAATTGGCAAAGGCTCATAAGTGAGATGCTAGATGTGAGTGGTTTGATTACATCCTTGGAGGATAAACTAAGAATTCATTAAAGGAAACCTCACCAAACCTATTATCCATATGTAACCCCTACTCATGATACAAATCAATCCTATTAAATTCATCCTTTTCCCAATCAACTAGAGGAGAGAGTTGGAAAGAGAAATTTTGTGTTTGAAGCTAATCTTGATAGGCAAATTGATTTGGCTAACATGCATATTTATTAGTCCATGTTGGTAGTAAAGGAGGTGGATTCTAATCCCTTATTGACATCTCACATTACATCCCCACCACCTCAAAAGGAGACTTCAAATCCTAACATTCTAATCTGGAATAAGATAGTGGATTCATGGGAAAAGAAAGAGAAAAAAATTCTTGAAAAATAATGTGAAGTTGAGAAGACTCTTGATCTTATACAAAATCCTCCCATCCTTACTCAATAAAAGTATTTTAATCCTAATATCCTAAGCTAGAGAAATATATTAGAGTCATGGTAAAATAAGGAAGATAGAAGCATTTTCAAAGAGTGTGAAGTGGAGAATGGTGATTATCCTTTGCAAGTCCCTCCCACCCTTCCTTGATAAGCTTCTTATGTTCCATTGTATCCCTCATTCATTCCATGTGCTCATGATGATTAATATGACCTTAAAGAAAAGATTTTCCAAGAGAACCTAGCTAATAAAATAGAGGAGTTAGAAGAAAAGATTAAATTTCTAAGTCAAAGTGTGATGGAAGGTTTAGACCTAAAAGAAGATCATATGCCTAAATACACCCCATCTCCCCTTCCTCAAGAGCTTCCCAAAGAGCCTCTTACTTTTAATTCTCAATATAATTTTAATACCTATGTCCCACCTCCACCAAATAGTTACTTTGGTCCACATCCCATCATAATTTGCCTTGATGGACCTATGGTGTGGGAACATAAATAAGAGCAGCTAGTTAAATAAAATTCAGAACTCTCACTTAAAGAGAATGCAATTCCTTCGCAGCCTCGTTGGGCTAACTCACCAAATTTAAAGATGCCTAGTCTTGGAATCACCATGAAATAAGTTAAAGATCTTATAGCCCTTAAAAAAAAAGATGAGATTATGATAGTTGAGGTTTAATTTGAAATCTCTTAGGAGGTCTTAAGTGATGAAGAAAAGGTAGGTTATTATGTTGAATATCGTTGTTTGGTTGATAATGAAGAATGCTTATTTATGGAAAAGAGGAAATTTTGGAAGAAGATCCTATCTTGATAAGATCAAGTAAATATGAATAAGATCAATTCATGGCTGATCAAGAATACCTCACGAGTGATTATGAGGAAGATATCACCATCGAGACTCCCCTTGGTAAACAAAAAGATAATTCACAAGCTCTTTCCTCCATATTTAAGGGGATGTGTATCCATGAGGAATGTGCCCAATATTTTAAGAAAGAGCTACATGAAGAAGACACAATATCTGATCATGAGGTCATGGATGACCATTTCAAGATTGAAGAGGTAGTGGTTCTAAAGGATGAAGAAGATAAAGATGGTTGGCAGCTATAAATAAAACTCTTTCAAGAGCTTGAAGAGCTTTGTCAAGTTGAGGGCCAAGTACATGACAAGGTAAAGAAAGAAGCTTCCTTAAAAGACAATGACCAAGATTGGGAATAATTTACAAAGCTTCTTGATGGGCTAGAAGAACTTGCAGCTGAGAGGAATCCCAATCTTATTGGGAACACTATGGGAGACAAGAAGGTATGCCTTATTGAATCACCATTTGAAGCTATAATTGAAGTATCATATGAGAAATTTGAGGTTTTTTATACATAATAATAATTAATCCCATATATAATTTGTTTTTATCTTCTTAGTTCTCATTTAATATCATGCCAATGAAGTTGGCAAACATTGTGAAAATTTTGGAGGCATCAATGCTAGAGATCAAAAAGCTACATGCCTCACTAAATACTTCATGTCATGAATAAAGGAGAGTTTTAAGATTCCCTTTTGATATAGGAGGTAGGTATGTTTATTTTTCTTGTTGTATAAATAGGTTGTTCTCTAATTCCCCAAAATTCCTTGATCACTTATGTGTGTGTTTGCTTTTCTTGTTGTGTGTGTCATTTTCTTTGTGTGGTTGAGTAAGTCAATAGTATTCTTTGTCTTGATCAAATTTGTAGTCAATAGTCAAATTATTCTTATTTTTCTCAGATTTAGATGACTCCTAAGCCCAAGAGACTGATAAGGCTACTAGTCTAGTTAGTATAGTAGGCATACTACCCCTATGAGTCACCAATTTGTTGAAAAAAAATTATTTGTTTTTATAATTAGGGCAAATATAGGTAAAAACTTAACTTTATATGTATATATTAGGTCTAATATATTTTCATGCAGTGTACTACATGTTATTTAAGGTCACTTCATGTTGTACTAGCCTTAGTCATTAGTTATTTTGATTCTTATATCATTTTTTGGCCATTTTAAGGTTAAAAGAGGTGCCAAGTTTATTGGTAAATGTGAAGGTTTAAAAATATGATATCATGACCCGTGTTTCAAATTTTGTCTTAACAAACTGACACAACTAAAATATGGTAGGTTATGTAAAAGAAAAGGTAGATTTCTAGTGAAATGAGAAGAAAATGGCACTTGTACAACCTCTTTGGGAAGTGTGACATTTGTAAAAGGTTTAAATGTGATTCTTAATCTTCTCCAAGCTCATTTAAATTTTTGGATTGATCTATAAATTCAATTTCTTTATCAAAAACGTTTTACTCCTTCTTAGCCCTTTTTGGGAAGCAAAAGTGACTTGCAAGTTTGTACTTGGTACAGTTAGCATAAGGGGTTTCAAGAAAAATTATCTTAGGGGTGTATTTCACACTAAATAAATATCCATTTTATGTTGGGTTATATGAGAATGGTGTCTTCATCTTTATGAACCATCCCTAAGAATTTGACTTTCCAAATATGCATGTTAATCTATGTACCCTATAGGTTTTGCCTTGGTTTGGAGAATTCTATACGAACCATTTATTTAGGTTTGTTACATATGATTTTGTCTTCATTTTATAATTTTCCCCATGCTTAGTTTTAAGTTTCTATTTTATTTTAGAGTCCAATCACCTCAAGTTTATAGACTAGTCCCATTCTATATTATTGACAGTTTCCACCATGTTCTATATCTTCATTCTTGTTCATGGTTTTAGTGAGTTGTAATAGGTCCTTTATCATGTTTTAAACATGATATTTTCTCATATTCACCTTAAAATATTAATTATTCAAGGAAATCTCCATGATTTTTAGTCATATGCAACATTCAGGCATAATTCTATCATTAACACACAACTTACAGGATTTTGAAAAGGAAAATCATGTTGGAGGAAATGTTTTATAATGAGATATGTGCTTGATTATGGAAGGAGTTTGTTTTTTCATGATTTAGAGTGGTATAAATTTTATATTTAATTCCAATTAAATGCTTACTAATCATATTTATTTTGGCTACCTACACACTAAAATAACCATCTATAGGTGGTCTTGATAGAAGATTGAAAAGGTCATTTTAGAAAATTGAAACATAATAAGAAACTATAATTGAATTCCATTCATGAAGTGAGATCGTGATTCACAATTTTTAAAGGATAGATTGTAAAATAGAGTGAAAGACTACCTTTTAAGGCCCAATGACTATATTCAGGGATCTAGTCCCTAAAAGAGAAAAATAGAGGACCTAAGAGTTTTGTGGAAGATCTATAACAAGGTTTCAAGTGAATTTTGATGCATATAATGACCTTTTATTATAAAATATAGCATAATAAATTACTTGGTAAAATTTTATAGGTAAATGGTTGGTGGAAGTCAATTGCCAAAAGGCTCAAAAGTTGCCCTTGCAACATTGTTTTCAGGTAGTGAAATCTACAAAATTTGATCCATGTTAGACATTTCTCCACTCAAGGCTATAAATTTGGAATAAACACCATGATTAAATGCTTACATAAATTTAAATGAGTTTTTTGACCCAAGATAAATTAAAAAGGGTTCATCTACTATGTTTTAGTCCCAACACTCACCTATAGTCTGTACACTATACAAATAGGCACCTTCAGTTGGGCAAGTAAACAATGGACCAAAATTGATGATCAAGTGGTGTCTTAAGAAATCCAAGGTGAATGATAGTTAAAATTTATAAATTTTGACCTCAATATATTTTATGTAGGTCCACACATATTATGAACAAGATTTAGTTGAAGCAACAGGCACCTATAGGCAAGGTCTAAATAACTTCAACACACTCATCACTTATAACTAGTCTTATAAGCTTCTCAATTTACAAGGTGATAATATAGATAGGTTAGGAAAATAAAAAAGTTAACCAATATAGATATATATTAGGAGGTTATAATAAGATTAAATAATTTGGAAATCACCTCCTAGAAATACCCTTTCAAACCCTAAAATACACCTACAACTAATAGAGGGTAGAGAGGGGCAGTAAGCAAAGAGGAGATGTTTAGTATGAATGGGCATAAACATGAAACAAATGAATATTTGATCACTAAAAAATGGTATTTTTAATTTAAATGGAATTATAATCATGTTTTTAAGGTCCAAATAACTCATATAACCTACAGGCAGGGTCCAGTAAAGTGTCTCAGTCACAGTAAGAGAAAACCTAGTTTTGAGCCAAGGTGCATGTTTAAGGCTAGTGGGAAGTTGACATGATGAAATGAACATATAGACACCTTCACCAAAATTTTATAAACTCATGAAACATCATAATGTATTTTAAAAGCAAGATAAAGGGTCTAAATAAGCTTCACATGGTATACTCTCTAACAACCCTACACATAGTGTTCAAATACAAGTCTACCTCATCTTTTAGTGATTTTAAAGGGTATAAACATATGACCAAGGGATTAGAAACATGTTGATATTGTATTTACCACATAAAGTGGCCTCTAAAATGGTTATTATTTCTAGACAATTAGGGGAAGTACCCCCTATTTTGTCTTAGATAAGGGGTACTTCCCTTTGAGCATGAACCTATAGTTTCGACAAAAAACGTGAAATGGTGATTCAAGGAGATAAATTAGCTCTAAATAAGGTGTATTGAGTTTAAATATGTATATTAATAGATTAATAACTAAGTACAAAGGGATAAATTCTAACAGAATGGTCTAGACTCTTAAGCTTGTAAGTAGGTATGTTAGGCCTTGAAAAGACCTAATGCCAAATAGGGGGTCCATTTCCATTCCAACATTTGGTAAAATTTATAGTAAAATATAACATTTAATATATTTAAAAAGGATATGTGTAATCTTAGGAAAGCATGGAGATCAAATATAAGGCTCTCAAACTTTAAAGTTCTAGGCAAACCTATAGACTAACTTTAGGCCTAGTGTCCAAATGGGGAGTCATCCATATTTATAGCATGAGATGAGATATATAATATATTTAATAATGTTATTTGGGTTAATAAATAGATTTTAAATATCTCACATTTCAAATTAAACCACAAGGTATCAATTTTGGCTTGTAAACCCACTTAAACTTATGGAAATTGGAAAAAAGGAGCTCGATAGGGAGGGCTTGGAAGTTTATATCTTTCATGATGATTTTCATGGGGAAAAAAGGATTTTAGGAAAGGTAGAAGGGGTATTTAAAAACAAACTTTTTTAAATTTTTTTTTAGTTCCAATTTCCTAACCTTATGAACAAAGCTTAAAGGCTTAAATTTCTCAGAAACCCTTACAAACCCTTAGTCTAAACCAATTTGGAGAGATGAAGATATAAAGCTTACCTAATGTCATATTTTGACTATTAAACATATTTTAAATTGGAAAAGACTCCCTCAAGATACTCCACATGCTTTTTATATGTATGAACCTATATGGGCATGGTAGAAATAGGGTTTTTATCATCATTTTGTGTGTTTTTTAGGTTGTATGAGGTTTAAATAGATTAAAAGAACATGAATGGAAATATTAAGACTTAATATAACTATCAATATCACTCTAATTCCTTGAAACAACTCCTAAGTGTCCAAATTAGGTCCTTTAACTCAACTACAAGCTAGGGAAAAGTGAAAAATTCAAGTGGATGGATTTTTAAGATGTTCCCAAAGATTATAATCCCATGGAGGGACTTGAAACATGTCATTAATTTCATTTTACATATTTTCATGAGAAAATTATCTCTTTTTGGAAGCCAAGTATGCAAGGTGTATGGAAGAGTAGTTTTCTAGATACTAAATGATGATTGCTCATTTCCAGGTGATTCCAAATGACCAAGCATGAAAACAATACATTTAGAGGAATTTATTATGTCCTTACCCTCTATTAAAATCATTTTACCTGATCATAATCATTTATGAGGTGTTTAAAAAGGGATAATCATGCAGGTAGTTTTTTTGAGCTAGAATGAGGAGTTTCTTATCATTTTTCAAGAGGTTTATGACTTATATTAACATTTATACCTTAAAACCTTGCATGGTTCATCCCATACCATCTCCACATGAAAAATTAACTCCCTATATCAGATTTAAAAGTGTCCTTGTGACCCTTAGACTTCTCTCTTCTTCTCTCTCTCATTAGTTCTATAAGAACTAGCCTTTTTGGCATTGTATTAGATGTTCCACCTGAGTATGGTGAATTCATACTCAAATTTATACCTTTTTATCAATAATAAAACTCATTATTACCTCATATATTAATTTTCTTAGTGTTTTTAATTGGATGATGAGTCTTGCTTAGTGAAAACTATGGATTCTTTAGCAAGTTGTTCCATCATTTCACCTATTTATAGGATCTTCTTGGAGGGCATGTGAATTTTTCCAAGAGATTTTCATGGTTTAATTTATTTATTCTATTCATTAATTCCCTCATGTGTCTCTTTTATATTCTTCCTATCTTTTCACATTCATCCATAAACTCACAATGTAGCATTGATGTGAGAAGATGAAGATTAGAGAAGTGTATTTTTAGTTTGTCCTTTGATTTCAAGTGTAATATGCATATGGTTGGTTTTAATCATGTTATTTGGTGTATCATCTCCTCTAGATTAGTTTTATTTCATTTATTCTTCTCCCTTTTCACCCTGCTAATTTTATTAGTAGTTGCCATTAAAAGTGGTACATCAAGGGAGATAGCCCTATCTAGAGATTCACCTTATTATTTAGGCTACCTAAAATCCTAGAGGTGATTCCATTATTCCACTTGGATGAGAAGAGATTTATCATCTCATCAAAGGGTGAAAATCCAAGTAACAATAAACCTCACCTACCAAACAGCCATGTTCTTTGATGGCTATAAATAACAATGTGGTGGGGGTGCCAGAGTGATCCTCATTCCCTTTGATGGTGAACCTCTTCCTCTTTCCTTTAAACTATACTTTTAATGCACCATCAATATGGCTAAGCATGAAGCCCTCATCATAGGTCTCTAAACTACTCTAGCCTTGGGAATTAAAACCATTAGTGTCTTTGCTGATTCCCAACTTATGGTCAACCAGGTCAATGAATCCTACCAATATAAGAATGATGTCTTGAAAAAGTACAAATAGCTTATAGACGTACTCTTAGCATCATTTGATCATTACCTTATACAATCTATTCCATTATCTACCAAAAATTTCATAGATACAATGGCTTCTCCTGCTTCCCAAATCCCATCTCAACTAGTTCACTCTAAACTCTTTGTTACCATCCACCATTTTATCACACCTTTTTATATCCATTCTATCCTTACTACTATTTTTAATGTAGATAAATATTCATCTAACATATGGTATGAACAAACCTTCAACTACCTCAACCTCAGCATTGTTCCTCCCAACCTTTTTAGAAATGCTCAAAGAGCCTTTATTCAGAGTACCTCTCATTATACCATACTATGGGGAATCCTTTACAAATGTGGCTTCAATGGCACCCTTCTCCATTGTCGACATAGTCATGAAACTTCCCATGCTATTAGGGAAATGCATGATGGAATCTATGGGGGAGACTTTAGTGGTTTAGATATCACTAAATGTATCCTTTTCCTTGGCTACTATTGGCCCACCCTCAACCATGACTACTATGATTACATTAATAAATGTGTTAAATGTCAATAGCATGCCAATTTACATCATGCTCCTGCCCATGGCCTCCAATTATCAAAAGACTATTTTCCCTTCTCACAATGGGGACTTGATCTCATTGGGGAAATAAATCCTCATTCTTCATAATGACACCAATCCATTATTACCACCACCAAATATTTCACCAAGTGGGTGGAATCCATTCCTCTCATCCCAACTAAAGCTAAAAAGATAATTGACTTCATCAACCACTATATCATCTATCATTTTAGGTTTCCCTATAAGATCATCACTGATAATGGTAAATCTTTTAATAACAATCAAGTCAAAGGTATTTGTGACACATTTGGCATCAATTTAATATTTTCCTCACCTTATCATCCATAAGCAATGGATATGTGAAGGCCTCTAACAAAAACCTTAATAAAATGTTGACCAAAGTAGTTTTTTAGGTAAATATTATCACTTGAACATTCCTTTTGCTTCATGGGCCTATTGAACTAGAATTTGAACCTCTACAGGTGCTACCCCTATCTCTCTAGTCTTTAGAGCAGAGCTAGTCTTGCCTCTTGAAGTCCAGATTCCTTCTCTTTGCACATCCTTTTAAGACATAATTTCATAAGGTGACTATCATCAAGAACATCTAGCATGACTTGAGATACTTAATGAACATCACCTATTAGTGCTTAACTATATTTGTGTCTACAAAGAACAAATCAAGTGCACTTATAAAAAACACCTAAAAGAATGAGAACTCAGTATCAGAGACCTCATCCTAAAGTAAAACCAACATGTAACCAATATGGATAAATAAAAAGAGGCAAGTTCACTTTCAATTGGATTGAACCCTAAATCATAACCCATAAGTATGGATTAGGAGATTATCATATGTCCTCTCTAGAAGGCAAACCAGAACCTAAACCTCTCAATGCTTTACATAAGCATCCTTTATTTTATTAAAATAAGATTAAACTGACCTTTTGTCTAACTTAATCCCATCCCTTGATTTATGATATTGTCACTTTCACTTATCCCTCCCTCTCCCTTTGAGGACAATTGATTAACCATGTGATTAACCATCACAATCATAGCCTAATCCTAAATATGGGTACCATAGCTCTACCCATGGCATGGTTCTCATAGATACTTTTTGTCCATAACAAGACATAATACCATTATCTTTTGTCTCTCAAAAACCACCCCTTTTACCTATCATTACCTTCTTGTGCTAAAAGTTCTTCCCTAATAAAGGTAAACCTCTAAGCCTAATTAGACTTGTCATGTCTAAAACCTTACATCAAAACAATTAGGATACCAAAATACCACTTGGGTCACATATCTCTATCATAGTAGACTAATCCTTTGAAGGATAGTTTCACTAAAAAACTAAAATTGCTTAAAAGATAGACTACTCCCTTAAAGGACAGCTACCAATCATACAAACCCAAACTTAGACTGCTCCCTTGAAGGATGGCTAAGTAAAATGGGTTAAAATAAATCATTTGAAGCTTCCCACATTGATCAGATTCACAAACATATCAAAAAAAAATAACAGAATATGCTAAATCAAAATAGAACAAGTTATCCCAAGAATGTTATAATTAGGTTTCATATATAGCAGTAGTAGACTTCTTGCATCGATCAGTCTACACCTAGAATTATGATATGGACTTGTCTAATTTGATTCTTAGGTCACCTATATAAGGGGAAAATTAACCCACATAAGGTTACCTTACCTATCCACCTATTTATCTTTCACCTACCACCTATCTCCTCTGCATATTATCTATGAATCAAGGGATTATGAGCTTACTTGACATAATGTGATCAAGACACAATTTTTTATCAACCAGAGCATGTTAATGAGAAGCATTTAAAAGTCTTATGTTCTTTAAGCCAATTGAACTTTGGTTTTATTAGGTCCTTACCAATGAAAATTCATCATGATTTTTTCCTTGCCCTCCTATCATTGGTTCATGTACACATGCATCTCATGATTCTCATTTCCTTTTCTTACATTTAGTTTGTTATTTAACTTAATTTATGTATTTTCATTACATCCTTAGCCATAATCACATTACATCTCCATGATCATGAACAATAAACATCAATGATAAACATAACATTATGAACCATATCCAAGAACTACATCATATATCTATTTATGATCAAAACATCATGACCACATCATATTATAAGTATCATCATATCCATCTACCATCAAACATCATATAACAAACCAAATCAATAACCATAATTTAACCATACATAATCATACATCATCATATCCATGAACAAAACTAAAACATCATCCATAAATCATAACATCCTTAAAGCTACTGAGTACACATCCCATAATCATAAATCATAAGACATGTAAACCATTAACCATGAACATATATCATATCTATATATATATATATATATATATCATGAAATATACATAAAATGTATGTCATGAGCTTCATAAACATCATCATATACATGATATCCATAAAATGAATAATACATGTAATAATATATAAATCTCTCTCTCTCATGTACATCTCACATCATCAGCATGTAGGCTGGTATCAAAATCATATACATCTAAAATATAACATCATATCATATAGCATGCCCTTGGGGAACCACTACCACTAGCTCCTAATCCTACACCTATACTACCATCTGGTGTCAGTCCTCCTAAGATACTTATATGTCCACTCACTATACTACCTTGTAGTCACCATAGTTATTCCACCTAATAAACTAGCCCTATACTCTCCCCATCTTGGCTACTCTAGACACTATGCCATCACTATGGCCTCATAATATCTCAATTCCTTAATCATGGTCAAGTATCATGTCATAGCAATCATACCTGGTTACCCTCCTACTAGTGTTACTACTATTCCCACCCTATATCTCAGTGTATCCCTCTCCTAGGTCACTAAACCAAGGGAGGTCCTCACCTAATCTCTCTTAGTTGTAATGGTGGCAACTTGACCCTAAAAATTCATAATCTAGCCCTATAATATGGCTACCTATCCCTGTAAACCTACAATATTAGCCTATGTAGCTACTAGTGCTACCATTGCCTATCCATCCTGACCACCACCCTACACATGTACCCTAATTAGATCTAAATATATGGCCTGTCATCCCCCATCATGCCATCCAAAATTGGCCATTATATAGCCCTAAACAACACTAGCATCATTTATCTCTGTTCTTGCAGGTAACTCCTCATGGTCTAATACTACATCGTTTGGTTGTGGCTCAAGTAACAAAAACTCTATATCCTCCCTCTTGTACTTTAATAAAGGAGCTAGAATACCCTACATAAGGCCATGCTACCTCCAAACTCTATTGAATGGGATGATCTTAGTCTCACCCTCTCTCCTCTTATAGATCCACCTTTAGCTTTGCAAAGATAGAGTGTGATAGCTATAGAGGGCCCACCTAGGCCAGTCCACATATGGTTTCTAGATGACATCACCCATAACCAAACCCTCTAATACATCTCTAAAACAATCAATATCCCTCATCCCTCCACCTGCCCCTATCAAATAATAATCTCCCCTCCATTGTAGGAAGCCCACTTTATAGTCTACCTAAGTGTAGCCATCCCATGGTATCCCCAATGATCTCAGAACCTGAATGTGATCATATGCCCAATAATGTAGTATGAACCCAACATTTATCCCATATTGTCTATGAGATATAAATTCCTAGATCTACCTATATATTTGGACCAACAACACTGGTTCCCACTTAGACACCATCCTCCCTAGCAACATCTTTACTAACACTCCCAATAGTAGATAGAGAAATCATCCACTACTCAAATTAGGTAACACAAAACAAGACACTACCATCAACATCATCATCATCATCATCATCATCATCATCAATCACCTCTCATCTAGAGACCTTTGGTATAGTGGCCTATAACCAAAACCACCTAAATGCCACCTAGCATAGACTCGATCCTCACCATATATTAGCTCTATCTGTTCATCCCATTCCTCACTCTCAATAGGATAAATAGGCTCCCCTTACATAGGTATCTATGTAATCCTATGAACATCCTCCAATAGGATGGTCGTCTCTTCTATCGATAGTAGGAAGGTGTTTGTGGTTGAATCCCATTTCTCGATGAGGGCCATGATCATCACCGCATCTCTCAATAACCACTAATAATATTACATGGATCCTAAGGTAACCTCCTCCATGAATTTCTAATAATCATCGATCATCCTTCCATAAATCTCCATGAAAATCTTCAAAACTTGATCCCTCATTTGAATCTAGTCTCATGCCTACAAAAGATCAAGTTAACACACACACTTACTTTTTCATTAGCATTACTCATTCATTCTACCTACATCAACCTATTCTAACCTTTACCTCTATAACATTATCTCTAAAACACTCTATAACATTATCTCTAAAACACTCACCCACCAACATTTTAAACATCTACCCTAACCTATCCAACCAACACCTAATGCTTCTATCACAAAGATTTACCTTTACCCACAAAAATTTTCACACCTATTGTAATCTATCAAACCAATACTTCACTCTACAAACTCATTTCAAACACATTATTCCTACTTAATAAATTACATTACCCTAAAATATACTTAACATTTTAAACTACCCTACCACTACTTAAAACATTTTAACATAACTTTCTATTTAAACATAACCTCCCATAGAAACACTCAACCATCGATAGTTCACCTAAACCATCGATGGTTAGGTAAACCCTTTTACCTCAATTTTTGACCACCGATGGTCATATTAACCATAGATGGTCAAGTTAAACCATTGGTGATCACTATGTGTGACTACCAATGGTGAAACCCTCAAACCTACCTAACTCAAGACTATAATAAAATAACAAAAATAACAAACTAAACTACCTACTTCTATCTTATAACCATCACCAACCTAACTCCTAAACCAAATTCAAATTTTAATTGCTAATTTTTCAAATTTCACCCAAAACCTACATCTAGGCCAACCCCTACCAAAACAATCATAAATTACCCAAATTCAACTCCAAAACAACAAAATCAATTAAACTAATAATTCTAAAACATCTCCTACCTTATTCCTCAACCATTATCGAGGATGGATCCCATGTCCAGTTGCTCAACCGCATTCTCATCTGTCCTACATATCAAGTCCTAGTTGATCACTTCTACAAACATATTCAACCAATCACTAATCACCACCTTAGCAAACACTCAATCAACTCTCATGACAAAATTTTAAAGTACCAAATTACTAGACTGCACAGAAGCATAGAGGTCAAAATGTCAAAAGTGAACATGAAATTTCATTTTCACTTTTTATGTTCTAGATTTTTAGGGTTTCCCCCTGATCATCAATGGTTATGGTGACCACTGATGATTAACCTTAGAAACCCTGATCATCGACAGTTAGGGTATCACTTTTACATTTTTAGGCATCCAACCTATGTGTCAAATTTTTGGAGATCACCTAATCTCCCCCAAACCAAAACTTGAAATTTTTGGAGATTACCCTTTCTTTGACCAACTATTAGACCATGTACACCTTGATGTTGGCCATTTTTTACTTGAGCAATCACATATTTCCTGAAAAACCTTGCATTGGTATTTTTGACTAAACCAACCAACCTTACCATGTGAAACATTTGAATTTACACCACCTTGTACCTGACTAGACCATTTTGTTTTCAAGGGATCACTTCCTACCTCAAATACCTATGAAGACATTGACCCTATCTAGGAGACTTATAACATAACTTGATTAGTTATTAATAACTCTATGGACCAGTTGCCCTATCACTTGTCCTTTTATAACCAACCTTATTTTTAGCAACATTGGCAATCTTTATCTTTATGTGACCTTGGATATTGCACTTAGTCACATGTTTACATCTCAAATGCCCAACCCCTCTTTTTTATCACCAACCTCATGACTCACCATACACCACTTATCAAACCCTGACTCAATTTTTATTTCAACTTATCGACTCCCAATTTCAAGGGGAATACCTCTTCCCATACTCAAGGCAAATAGACCTTTGACCAAATAATCCATTTTTGTTTTGTAGCTTGTTAATTCAAAGTTGCATAATAAAAAGGGGGAAAATGTAGACACTAGAAAATTGTACTAGGTATCAAAATGCCTTGAGATACCTTAGGAATCACCTAAACCTTCTTGACCTATTGGCCAACTTATCAAACCTTGAGTCTAGTTAGCCACTTAGCTAACTAAACTCACTAAATTACTAACATAATCATTAACCACTCTTTTTAACTTACCTTAACCACTTTTTTTCTATACAATTAATTATTGATGGTTAGCTTAACTATCGATGGTTATCATGACCATCAATGGTCAGGTCTTCACCTTTCCAACACATCATTATGTGTGAGATAACAAGGCACAATTAAATATGTTTGCCTTATGTGGTGTTAATGAACTTTCAAGAATTGAAATCAAAAAACTTACCCTCTAGTGAACCTTCTATCATCCATCTCTCTTTACCTATAAAAAGAGGGGAGTGGGAGGTGAGATCCATCATCACAATCATTCTTACACATAGGTATTCAAGCTTTCTAGCATCCAGTCTTCTTTTAGCAACTCAAAAACAACAAAATAGACTTTAGCCTCCACTAAATTTTCTTTTGAGGCCAAATTACTATTACTCTAGAAAAATTTCTCTAGCCTTCAACCATCAGCTCTAGCAAGCTACAAGTATATTCTAATTATTTTTTGTTTCATTAGATTTCTAACCCCCTGACCTGATCAAACCTATCTATAACTTATTTTCAAAATTCTAGATCCTTAATAGAACCATTATTAGACTATTCACCCATTTTTTAACTCTTTTTTGAGTACCTTCAAAAATTCATAAGCAACCATTGATGGTTAGTACAATCACCAATGATCACCCCTAACTATTAATGGTTACCCAACTATCGATGGTCAGCTTAACTACTGATGGTTAACCCAACTACCAATGATCACTATGAAATAAAATAATAATTTATTTTCAGCCCCTTAACCCTAGCCAAACCTAAATTTATATGTTCCTACCAATTCACAAACCATTTTTTTATTTTCTAAACCTAACTTCACCCACTTTAGCATGAGTATTGACTTATTTTTGCTATTTTGCTCATTTTCCTTGGCAAGCATTTTACTTTCTTCTTGTATTGAATTATATTTCTTTTATTCAAGTACCTTACTTTTATCTCTTTTAACTTAATTTTTATTAATAGTAGATTAATAGCCTCCTAAAAATCTCATGTTTCTTGGATCTAGCTCACACTAGTTAGTCCACCCAAATATCTTGCTAATAACCCCTTTGTTAGTGCTTTCTTAATCTATATGTTATTCCTTCCAAGACAAAGAGTAGTTCTCCATCTTCATCTATATTACATTCATATCACCAACCAGGGATTTATACCAAACCCTTATTACTAGTTTTTTATCTTCTTCTAAAATTAAGAAATGATCATAAATTAAGAGAAAACTAAGATAATTTACACACCATTAGCTAGTTTTGAGGAGTGTATGGTTTTGAATCATCTATTGGTAGATTTAATCTCTCAAAAATTTTATTAATGGTATTCATGACTAGAATAAACTTTACATGCTACCCTAAATACTATAAAATTAGTGGAAACATCCACTATTTTGTCTCAGAGTTGTTTTTGTCAGATTATAGTTAGTAATGGAGCCAAGAAGACTATTTGAAGATCTATGGATAAGATAAGGGGTTTAAACTTTATGAAGAGGTTTTTGAGGCAAGGAAATTTGATTATTATAATTCATACACCCTTTGATATTAATCACTCTTAGGTTTTCATGTCAATATTCCCTTGAAGGCTAGTAGATGCAAACAAACCTTAAACCCTAAGAGACCTTGCTACCATATTAAGACTGGTCTAGGATTTATTTCCACATTGATGGTCATATTAATGGTTTGGATAATAATTTACATTTTTTATGGAAGTTTTGGAGTGAGAGGGATACCAAAAAGTCCTCATTTTAGCTCTTAGACCTTCTTGTTACTTGCATAGTCTAGATAAGCAGTCGAAGTACTTTTTCACTACATACATATCTTGATGCATATTATGTATGGGAACTTGAGATGGTAAAAAATGTTCAAGGTTTTAGTGTAATTTAATTTCATGATAATACATTTTTCATTAGGGTTTTATATGTTAGGAATCGTTGCTAAGAGTTTTAGACCCCTAAAACCCTTGTAGGACACCCGATGAAGGAAAGATGCCTCAAAGTGAATCAAAATAAAATAAAATTATGTGTATGGTCTTCCTAACTCCCTTAATCATCATAACATCTTGTTGTTTAGCATGTGTAAAAATCATGTTGTATGGACTAGGCCTGAGAATGCTATTTTGAGCATATAAGCAAGGAAATGATTAGGATTTGAATATATAATGAGATAAAAAAGGAAGAATGGTTTCTAAAATCCTTTAAAAACCTTGAAATAACCATTTAAATGGGTCTTTATTATTTTTTATAGATGTAGATAGGTATGGATGTTTAAACAAGAGACTAAATGCATGCAAATAGATGATAGATGGCTCATTCAAACAAATAATATTAATTCAAAGGACTTGATATAGGTTATTCATGTTATATACAATGGATAAGATATTTTTAACTCACAATGAGGTCATAATTCTAAGAACCATGTATATACATATGATTGCCTATTGGTTTCATTAGACAGTGTCAACTAAGAGGGACAATAGAAGGCAAAATGAGATCATGAGGGCAATTCAAATATTCATGAACATCATCAAGTTTTTATAGGGGTTTATATCATATTTTAGTGGTAGGAAAGATGATATTATTTGCCATTTAGGCCTTAAAACACTAAACATTGTTCAAAAAACCTATTTCTTCCCTAAGAGGTAAATTCACATGCTCACCACTATAAGGAGATTTTGCATGGGAGTTTGGTCACTTTGGGATAGGTAGAGACCTTAGTATACTATTTTTTTGTGTAATTTTATTAAATATTTAAAGCCCAAACTTTATTAATCGTTATTAAGAGTCATGAGCACTCTTAAACCTCTCTAAAACCCTAGTTAAGACCTGATTGGGAAGAATTGAAGTAAAAGGCATCCAAATAGATTTAAATCACATAATTATCACTTGGATCATCTATTACACTCATAGAGTCTCATTATCATGGTACTTTTGTATAGGGATGGTGTATATACCTATCAAAAAATCAAGTTTTTTAGGGAAAAAATATAGAAAGAGAGTTCTAAGGTAGTTTAAGAAGATTCCAATAATTTGGAGAGGAATTTTGGGACTTTTTTCACTTAATCAAGTCATTAAGAGATTGAAAACATTCATGTAATTATCTTTTCAACTCTCTTCAAATTGGCCAGTCTATGAGACCTAGTCAAAATGGCCTAATTGATCAAATAAGATTAAGTTGCAGATGAAGAAGGTCTTGGGAATATAAAGATTATTTTTGGAGTTAATTTAATATCTATAAACATCCATTGTTACCCTTGAATCAATAAAATTCAATATTTAGGAGAATTTATGAAGTTTTCTTGGCAGTTATATGGATATAGTCAACCCAACAAAAGAGGTCGTTAGTTGATGCTTTATCGAAGATGTTTTTTATGACTATTAAATTTTTATAATAGATTAAGGATAAGGAATTAAATGAATATGGTTTGTATAGACCTTTCATTGGTTAAATGTTACTAAAAATAGGCTTTGGTCATCTTAAGTACCCTTTGAAAGCACTTTAATGCATAAAGAACTATTGTAACTGTCATGTATGGTAGTTATGATCTCTTGACTTTTTAAAGAAATTATACACCACTCTCCTTTTTATATTAATTTAATTATATTTATTGAGTTGGAAAGTCCTATTTTTGGCATCCTTTATACTGGTATACCAGAACTTTTCTAAAATTTTAACTTGCACCTTGAGTTAATGAGAAAAGATTATTGCAAACTTATCCATTGTTATTAGTGTGTATCTTGATTGTTGAATTGTAGATAAGTATGATATTCATCTTATTTTTTAGGTCCTCTCCTTCACCTAATTATATGTTGTTATCCTCTACATGTCATATGAAGTGTTAAGAGATAGAAACTATGTTGAAGAGTGAGTTAGTTTGTAGTGTCTTATATAGGCTTCCACTCCTTTACCTTCAATTTGTAGACCTTTTATCTAACATTAGTTTGAAATAGTCATGTTTATGATTGTATTAATAAATTATATTTTATATTATATTCCCTTTTAATTCATTATTTTTCTTAAGGACAAGGTTAAGAGAGGATCATTAAAGAATTGGTGCATCACCATCACTAGTATAGGTTTTCCTTATACATTGTCTTTCTAACTCTTTTCACCCCCAAAACAAAATAGGTTTTGGGAAAATGATTAAAATTTGATACATCAGAGGAGATAGACTCATAATATAGAGTTTTTTTCTAGCTATAGGTAACCCATAACTTGTATACCAATCCAATGTTAGTCCAAGTTTGAAGAAGTAAATAATCTACTTCACAGGGTACAACTTGGGTTACCAATAGTCATATTATTTGGCATTGTGAAATTAAAATTATATAATTAAACAAACTTAAGTATTCATTAAACACACCAAATACATCTACATCCAATTTCAATCTTAAAATCATACCAAGTTATACAATAAAACCTCATAAGCCTTAAAAGGAAACAACCACCATGTTTAATGTAGTTTCATATAATCCTAATCAACTTATCTTATCTAATGCATCAAATAAATAATTTACACACTTACCTAAGTCTCCATATTCATTTTTATCTCATGTATTATATAGTGTCATCTTATACCTCTTTTTCATACTATAGAGGTTGATAGGATTCAGCCTCTACCCAAAGGATATGATGTAATTGTTTATTTTAATTATTTCCACGAATTAGGAAATTATATGAATAGATGTTTTACCTTGAATCATAATATCCAAGACCTTATAAATGGCCCAAATATTACATTTTATGATCCTTAAAATGAATCACGTTCATAACCTAGTGATCAAACAAAAGATATTTATCAATCATTTGCAAGACCAAAAGTGCAAATGGAATATAAATCACATCCTCATCCTCACATTATAATAACCCTTTAGATGGTATTATTTTTACTTACACATGGTATATACCTTATATGGTTTAGTGACATTCTATTACCTTCGATGATAATGAGATTAAGGATGATGACCTTGATCTGAATTCTTTAATAATTCAAGCATACCTTGATAAACACCCTATACATAATGTTATGATTGATAATGGTGCAATAAATATTATTTTCACCATGATATTACTTATTTACTTGGGTTATACTCATCATGATTTACACACTTCTACAAAAATAATTAGAGCATTCGATGGAACCTCATAGGATATTCTTGGTGATATTGACTTATCTTTACATATGGATCCCACACTTTTGGTTACTTCCTCTTTAGTTATATCATCTATGGGTGTATTTGATATGTTATTGGGATGCCCTTAGATACATACTATTTTATTAGTCCTTCTATAGTATATGGGTGTGTTAAATACATTCATGCTAATTGGGTAATTATCATTTTTACAATTCCATATGAGAATCCTCTTGAATAAGAGAAATTTATACCTAGGTAATTAATTATCAAGCATACTAAGGATAATAAACCATAAAAGGGTAAGCAATATGAAATTTCCTTTACCAGGTAGCTAGTACTTGAGAGATCATTACATCAAGGATCCACAATGGTTTCATAGAATCTTCATCTACTGCACACCATATTTAGATATCCAGAGCACCTATACATGTTCCTATTATTGTTGTTCTAAATAAACCATAAAACACTCAATGATGGGTTCCAAGAACCCTTACTCCTATTATTATTATTATTATTATTATTATTATTATTATTATTATTATTATTGTTGTTGTTGTTGTTGTTGTTGTTGTTGTTGTTGTTGGTGTCGTTGTTGTTGTTGTTGTTTATTTTTCCATAGAGTCCCATTATACATACATAGAGCATTCCAAATAATACAGTGATAGATATTGCAGTTATACATTCTCTTCAATAGTATCACCAATTTATTTCACTGGTTTACATTATGGAGATATATATGAGCATCCTTTTGATTAAATCATAGGGTAGTCTCTTAAAATATTCCAAAAATATGAAACAAAATAAAAATGTTCAAAAATCCAAAAATATTTTTGGCATCTACATATTATATTAGATCCTTATCATCCATATGTTATTTCTATGTTGATGGGTAGGATATTAGTTACTTATAACACATGTGTTTGATGATTATATTTGAGTGTTGTATAGGAATTCACATATACATGATTTATGCATTTTTGGATGTTGGTATTTCCCTCTACTCATTGCACTAGGATGCTGGGGGCATCCACATTGATGTTCATGATACATCTAGGTTATATCATTTTATGGTCACTTTACATTATCATGTTTGAGCTAATATATACTTATGCATGCCTTTATCCATGTTTATATCCTCTATAATGTACTTGAAATTTTTTTCTAACACATTTAATTCATGGGCTACTATGATATGTTTATATTAGTTTCTTGTGATTTCCTTTATGAACTTATTTGAGTGTCTTACCTTGTTATTTTCTTTTTATATCAAATCATTTGAATATGCTCCATTTATTGAAACCCTCATGCCTTTGTTTCCTTATTTTCCATTTGAATATGTCATTGTTTGTTGTATAGACATTTGAATATGCCATTCTTAATTTTATGTACATTTGACTAAGTCATGTCCCTTTGATTGATCAACATTTGAACATGCCCCTTATTTGTGGTCTCCTTGGACCTTTGTATTTTGAATTTATTTTGAGTGTTCTTATGTGTGTACTTGATTTTATTATTGATTTTGTACTATTACTATCTAGATGTTTCCATGATATTTATCATGCATCTTATGCATTCATGTGATCACATTCTATGCACTTCAATGATACATTTACCTTACATTTTATCATATATACTGCATGGTTAATTCACAATTATATGGTTATCTTATGCCTTTGAGGTGAGGTAACTACCAGTTTATAGTTTTCCCTCACCTAAAATGGGGGTTCATATAAGTTAAGGCCCATGTCATAGAGGTATGAATTCCACACATGTTTATAGTCTTATATTAAGTGGGGGCATGTTTTGGAACATGTTCTCTACACTTATTTAGTATGTAGAACACCCAAATTGCATTGGGGACATGTTTTAGAAACATGTCCTCCGCATTGGCAATTATAATAGTTTTCATATTTTTCCTTGTATAGTGAGGGGCATGTTATGGTAACATGTCATCCACACTTGTTCAAAATTTTAAAATTATCCAAAGAACACAATTATGTTTTTTAGATACACATTTTTGGTAGAATTATATACATTGGTACCATTTTTATACATAATTTTAGCTTGAGACATATATAAGGTGCATATGATATGTAATGTGTGCTTCATATTTCAAAACCCAAATCAATTTCAGATTCCAAAAACTTTTAGGGACTATTACCACCCACCAGGTTAGACTTTTTACAAACTATATTGAGCCAATCTACTATAGTAGTTGGTTCACTTTTTAGTATGATTGAGATGATTAAATCACTCAACCTTGCTAAGTTTTCAATTTGGACTTGATTGTATTATCTAGCCTCACCAGTTTGATAGTGTGAGGTGACTTGGTTCACTCACACTCACCATGTTATAGGTATGATTGGGTTGCATGGTTGAGATAGTCTCAAATTCTAGGTGACAATTCATATTTACTCCAAGGTTGGGGTTATTTAACCCTAAAAATCTATATTTGGGTTATCTAGAGTTAAAGGGGATAGAGATAGCTTATGGAACAAGGGTGATAAAATATATCTATAGTAAACCAATTATGTGCTAAAATTAGATATAACATATGTTAAATTTATAAAAATAAGAATAGACTAAATATAGAAAGTAAAACTAAGATATGTATGGAAATGATGAAGTAATATCCTTAACTAGTTTTGATGCTAACATTGTGATGGATCCAGAATAGGTAGAAAGTAGACTAGAATATGATTCTATAATAATAGTCAACATTCTAGATTAAGTGCCTATAGAGCTTTGGACACTTGTGTTAGACTAGGACCTACTATAAAATTATGTGGCCACTTAGGTGCCTTAGGTATTTTATAGGTAAAGAATGCATGAGGGTTAGGGTAAATCTTAGCAGAGAATATTCATTGATTCATGAATATTCCAAATTTTTGAAATTTTTTTTTGGTAATTTTTTAGGGTCATTACATATGTCTAGATTGCCTTAAAATTTAAAATGTAAATTATTTTGTGGGTCATATATCCAATAATTTATAATAATTTCTTAGTTAACCATTAAATTTGACACATATATATAGTACATATGATTCCATGGGTAACCATAAAATTATACTTTTGATAACCACCCCATGATATCAAACAAGCACCCAATAAGTAACAAGTTGAAACTAAACAATAACATTTAGACCATAACTGAATAGTTGTAGCTAAATAGTAACATTTAAGCTACAACTAACTGGTTGAACTAAATGGGAGCATATATATTATAACCAAATGGATAAACTAAATTATAGCATTTGTGTTTTAATTGGTTAACTAAATTGAATGGAAACATCTATGTTGTAACCATATGGTAGCATCTTGGCTACAATAAAATGGTGTGGATGGTGACATTCTAGGCCCTAGCTAAAATTGAACTATAGCATCCTTGCTCATCATGGAATCTAATGGAAATGGTAAAATGATAGACCAATTATCAAGAAAATGGAGCATATTATCTTATTTTAAAGATCTAATAAAAAATCCCACACAACCATAATGCACTCAAAATATAGGTACTTATTATTTTTTTAGTTTGTATTGAATTTGATTTTAATTATTGAATAATATCAAAACACTTTTACATGCATAAATCCCCACTGATCATGATTGTATCTCACAATAAAGAATTAATAAGAATAAAATGTCACCCTCTGAAGTTTATATTGATGATGACATGCTACCACTCAAAGACACTCCTCTAGTTTTCGATGACAATGATCATGAAACTCAACTACCAAAAGAGACTTTTGGTTCTTATCAAACACCAAGTTTATCTAAAAAATCCAATTAAAAATATTTATAAAGGAATAAAAGTAGATGAAAAATTAGAATGTCCTTTAAGGTGGAATGGGAAACAACATTCCCCTTCATTGAACCCGTACAACCTAAAAATGGTAATGATACTCCAATATAATGCATATGTGCAATATGTAGTTGTAAATTAGGAAAGGAACACAGTATACAACTTAAATTAGACATAATTGAGAAACATTGTGGAAAAATATATGTGATAGTGAAGCACATAGATGGATAGACAACAAGAACACATGGGTGGAAAAATGTAGAAAAATGCATGCATGTAAGATATGCATGAGAGTATGAAATTGATAAAAATATGTAAAAAACATCTTTTTGAGAAAGGAGGAAAAAATCAAAGCTTAATTTAGAAAAGTTATGCAGTCCCATATAAAGGCCAAATATATATAGTTATCTACTGTATACCACATTTTAAAAAATGACAAACCTATTTTTGATTTTTTAGATTATAATGATTTTATTTAAAAATAATGGATTTCTTTATATTCCACAATCACATTGGTCAGAAGGTAGTGCTTTGGAAATGGCAAAATATCTAGCAATGGTTTAAGAAAGAGGATTGAAACAAAAAGTTAAAAATTCACTGTTTATCTCACTATCCATTGATGAGGTTACAATAATTAACAACACATCATGGGTTTGCATGCATATTTATAGTTTTGATAACTATTAAAGGCAACCTCATCTATTGTTAATTCATAAAATGGTAGAAAATTGTAATGTTGAAAACCTTCACAAATTAGTTGTGTCTAATTTGAGAGATAAATCTGAGATGGATGATTATGCAATATCTACAAAGTGGTGTGTGTTGGGGCTAATGGTGTATCAATAATGCAAGGGCATAGAAATATGGTTTGTGTGTTCAACTACAAATAATAGTTTTCCATATATGATTTTAATTCATTACATGGCTCATAGGATAAATCTTGCATAAAAAATAGTTATCAAATGTGCGAATGTCAACAAAAGTGGAAGACCTCATTCGTGACTTACATGCTTATATGTCAAATAGTCTAAAAATATTTTTGGAGTTCTATAAATTTGCAATAGGATTGACTAATGGTTAAAAAACTATTGATATATGTTGATACAAGATGTATTTTTGTGTATGAACCTACATCCATAATTTTTCAATAATATCCATTATTAGTAGGTTTTTATGTATAAATACCATGGGGAAGTTTTGCAGGGCAAAAGATTTGTTATACCATTTAATAGATTTGGAAAAATTGCTAACATTATGCAAAAATTTCCTGATGTTTAAGGAAATGAATTATTTAATGAAACATGCTCATGAGATATCCATTTATATTATTGACTTCATACAATTACTATAAAATGAGTATGTCAATCTCTAAATATATTATAGCACTTCAAATGAAAAGTTTTAGGGACCTATTTTTATTAGTTGGGAAAATTTTAAAACATATTTTAAGAATATTGAAAGTTGTTTTAAATTAAATATCAATGATTATGTTTGTTTTCACAATTAATGGCAAGGAGATACAATGCACACTTTCTATAGAAAAACCTAATCTTATGGGATCTAAAATTGAAGAATTGCCCATAACACATATTTTTATATGATACTATTATATCTAAAAATACAAATAAAATTGAGTATAATTTTTCAAAAATTATCTACCAAGATCAAAATTCATTTTCAAAGGGATGATTTGTTGGAGGCCATGGAAATTATGAATCCCATATTTTGAAACAATGATAATGGTCAAAAGTTGATTATCAATTTATTTCAAAAATGCATGGGTTCTCTTAATAATCATTTTAGAAAAAAAATAGAGGTCAATGGAGTTGAAATTAAAGGTATTTTGGGGAAATGATTTACTAACATTTAAGTCAACACGTTTTGATATTACAATTTTTGAACAATATTGTTGTCTAAGCAAACCAACAAAAAAATGGGATAATTACATGGTTATGGAAAAAAATTTATCCTAGTAGCATCCTATAAGAAACTATTAGTGAATATTTTTTATTATAAGAGCTTTTTAAAATAATGATTTTGGGCTTAGTGGAAGATGAAAGATTATTTAGTGCATTATCTTTTATTAAGTCAAAACTTTAAAATAGGTTGGATATAAATTTAGAAACCTATTTGAGATTGCATGTTTCATGTCATGTTCTAGACATGTTTTATTATTTAATATATTTGGTAACATGGAGTTCTCTAAATTAAATAAGAGGAATCAATAATGTAGTTGACCAATAAAAAGGATGTAAATATTGACACTGAATATTGCCACTGACATGTCAGATGTAAATGTCACTTCTGATGAGCAGGTTTGTGTAGAATTATTTTAACTACCTGAGTTTTGGTTTTATATTTATTAAAATTATCATTGTTTGAAATATAATTCTTAACTCACAAAAATAAACCCTTAAGAGAGGATTGTTTATACCTCTCCAAGTTTGGGGTAACATGAGATTAGCCCAAGGCTAAAAATGACCCTATGGCTTGGTTAAACCTCTAGTTTATGGGGCTAGCTCTCCTAGTTACATCAGTTAATCTCTAACATTTATAAATTTTGAGGGTGAAAATGGATATATAAATTCATGAAAGAAAACCTATATTACTAGACGTGATGAACCAATATGATTTATCTACTTTATTTGACCTTAAACAACACTAATGAATAATACATGAACTAAACTACCTCTTCAATTGCTTCTAATCAATAGTGTTTCACATAGAGGATATGATTAGGTGATTATAAAATTTAGGGTCTTGAAAATAAGTTTTGATTTCAAGACACTTACCAGTCAAGCTTCCTCTCAAATCTCACTCACTCAACGCTTTTACACACTATGTGACCTACAATAGAATAACCTACTAACATCTAGGAGAAGCAAGAACATATAAAGGAAGAAAAATATATGATTTATGAATATAAAAACAAGCATATAACACACTATATACTAACATAGACAATCTACAATAATCCTTGTATTAGCTCAAGAGTTGACAAAGTA
>JARHVA010003148.1:2095000-2141005 GCA_037957365.1 Torreya grandis | reverse complement strand
AGAACTCAAATAAACACAGACAAACACAAAACCAAGTAGTATAGTTTAAAGATAAATGTTCATGCATGTGTGGTATAGGCATTACTTTCTACCACAACATAACAAAGAATAATGACACAATAATTATTCCATAATTTAAGAGGAATAATGATAGAAGAAATGTTAGAAGAGAAGAAAAGGAAGGGGTTGATCGAGCTAACTTTAGATGTATAAAACAAGTCGATACTACCGACATAGTTCCATGGATGCATGTTCCAACATGAACTTTAGAGCAAATGTAATTCTTCCAAGAAATGGGATAGCAAAAAAATGATGATCAAACCAGCATGATTAATGTATAGAAGAAATGGAAGATACAACAAAAAAATGGGGATGGTATAGTAAAAAAGAAGCTAATTAGATGAGAATGGATGATCTTTGAAAAATGCAAGTGCATGGGACAAGAGTATTTGAACTGGCATTATATGCTTATAAAATAGAAAAAGTGTAGTATGGTGGAATAGGAATTTACAAATGTATATAAGCATGAGACAATGTTTTTGTTCTTTTTTGGATCATGTTCTGATGTTTTTGGTATTTTCAGAGTATTCTTAATGTTTTTGGTGTTTTTTTGGATAAAATATGCACAAGGTGGGACCACCCAGTTGAGGAGATGCACGTCCTAAGAGTAGAGGTTCAAATAAGACAACTAAACTAGCTACAATAGCCCCTACTTGCAAATCAATGAGAGTGAGGATATTGATAAAACAATAAAGAGTAGAAAATGTGATATAGAATAATGTGCAACCTAAAGGAAAAAAAGTATCAACATTCATGTTTTTATAATAGTGTAGTAATGGTCTAGAACTAAGAAGATGTTTCTATTCACTTATTTGAAGCTACACAATATTGTCTTGGTTGAACTACTTTGTAGAACTTACTATCAAGGATGTTTATAATGTTCATGAGACATAATAAAGATCATAATTGGTCAAGGGATAAAAATTGTTTAAGCTTATAACATGCCTTAGACATAATAAATCATATGATTCCTCTTTGAGAGAAATCTAGAATGGGATGAAGAATGTGTTTAGAGTACCAAGGATTCAAAGCGCTTTACTATTGAGAATCATGAAAAGTAGACCAAGGTAGTATCAAATGCGTTCAAGGTAAGATAAAAGGGTGGGATAAAGTTATGACAACATAAATTTCCCCCAAGTCATGGGTGTTGAAGATAATGGTGGTTCAAAGTTATTCATGTGTAGAACCTCTTAATGTGTATGATGTTCATAGGCTCTAAAATTTTCTTCACCATTAGGTTTAGCCAATCCATATGCTCTTGATCCATAATTTACTGTGATAATATATGGTCCTAACCAATTAGGTTGAAACTTGACATTCTTTTTGGGTTTAAACATTTGTATTCTTCTAATTTTATTTTAAAATTAAGTCACCAATCTCAAATTCTTAAGGGAGAATGAGTTTTTTTAGCTCCTCCACAATCTATTCTAATAGGCGTACAAGTTTTCTAGGGTAGCCAAATTCTTAACATCAAAAATATCTATTTCATGCAGTCATGAGGCTCTATAGTTTCCATTATCTTCAATGTGCTCTGGCAATATTCTTAATGATTAGATCTCAATATTGACTAGGATGATAGCTTTAGTACCCAAAAAAAGGAGCATGGAGTAACTCCAATTGGGGTACGATGATTGGTTCTATAAGCCCAAAGGGTAGGAAAGGGTTGCAAGTGTCAATTATGGCCAGCATCATTGACAATCCTCTTTAAAATGGCTATAATGGTTTTATTTTATTCATTAGCTTATTTATTGCCTTGTGGGCTATATGGAGTGTATTTCTTGTGCTTGATCTTGAATTTTTCACAAAGATATTTCACATCTTGGTTCACAAAGGATCTACCATTACCAGATATAATATGGGATGGGATGCCATAATCGATAGATAATATGGAAATGAATGAATTTGGATATTTGTTTCCTAGTAATATAAGTGAGAGGAATGGCCTCAATCCATTTGGTAAATCACTTAGTTGTAGTCAAAATGTGCTTATGGCCATCTGAAGATGTCAAGTTAATTTTCCAAATGAGATCGATACTTCATGTTGAGAATGGCCATTGTGTTGTAATCCATTACAATGGTAAGGAAAGTGCATGTATTAATTTACCATACCACTGATAAGGAACACACTTCTTTACATAATTACAAGCATCTATCTCTATTTTAGGCTAATAATATCCTATTTTGAGGAGTTTTTTGGCTAGGGAAACACCATTGGTGTGGGCCCCACACATTCCTACATGAACCTCCTTTAGTGCCATCTTTAATTCTCCCAAAGATAAATAATGAAGAAGCATTCCATCACAGCCTTTATGATAAATCATGTTTCCCATAGAGGATATAACATGTTAAGCAATGAATAAATTTTTTTTTTTTGGTTGTTGGAAAGGTTGGTGGGAAATACATGACTATGGAAATAGTTATAAAAATATTAGTACCATGGTAGCATAGGTGAAGGATTAAGATCAGAAATGGTACATATCCTCTCTAAATCTGATACAATATGTGTTAGTTGAAGAATATTTTCAATTGGGAAACTGATACTCTTTAACACTGTCATGTATTTGAATCATGGAATCTAATTGTTGCCATGGCATCAGTAGATCTATTTCTTGACTTGTAGAACTTGCTCAAACTACAAAGATTTAAAATGTGTTTTGAGGTTATCGATAATTTGCTTATAAGGAACAAGCTTATCATCCCTTGTTTGATACTACTCAATTATTTTGATTTATAATTAGCTACAAATCATCCATAGATATTTTAAGCTTTGAATATCCCATTGTATAGCAAGATATAACCCTACAACTAATGCCTCATATTTGGAAATATTTGGTTATACAACTAAAATTTGTATATGGAATGCTTTGGAGGATCAAATCCACCTATGGCATGATTAACAATATTCCAACTCTAGACCCTTGGGATGTGAAGGATCCATCAAAATAGATCATCTATAATTCAAGTTATTTTGATGTTTTTTTAATCATCATGATATCATCATTTGGAAGGTCAAAGTTGAGAGGTTGAGTGGCTGTAATAAGAGATTATGCAATTTGGTCAGTAAGAACTTGTCATTTGATTGCCTTTTGATTATGGTACTCAATATCAAAATCATTTAGGAGCATAATCCATTTATCCATGCATCCTTTAAGAGATTATTTAGATAAGAGGAACTTGAGAGGATCCACCTTGGTTATAACAATAGTTTTTTTATTTAGCATATAATGTCACATTTTTTGAGTGGCAAACACCATAGCTAAACATGACTTCTCAATAGGTATATAATTATGTTCATAGGCTACCAATGTGTGGATTAAATAATATATAATGTGTTCCTTACCATGATCATCATGTTAAGCTAAAAGTGCCCTTAGTGCATTTCTTTGGCTAATATATAAAGAAGCATTGACTTTCCTTATGTTGGAGGTCGTAAGACTGGTGGATTGGCCAAGTATGTTTTAATATGTTCAAATGCTATTTGATAATATTCATCCCATTGAAATGTTACCCCTTTCTTTAAGAGAGTGGTAAATGGGTGGCACTTATCTACCAATTGAGAAATGAACCTACGTATAGACTCGATATTTCCTTATAGACCTTACAACTATTTAAGCTTGTTTAGTGGAGCCATGTCCATAATAACATTGACCTTTTTAGGGTCAAATTTGATCCCTTATTTTGATACAATTTACTCTATCAATTTTACCGATGTGACTCTGAAGACACATTTCTTAGGGTTCAAGTGGACTTTATATGCATGAAGCCTCTCAAATATTCTTCATAGAATGTTAGGATGTCTAGCTCATGTTCTTGATTTTACTAGTATATAATCAACATATTCCTCGATAATTTCATGCATCATGTCATGGAAAATGATAGTCATTACATGTTATTATGTGGCTCTAGCATTCTTCAAACCAAATGGCATGACTTGGTAATAGAATGTCTCCCATGGAGTGGTGAATCTAATCTTATGATAATATTCAAGAGCTATCTTGATCTGATTGTAAAAAAAAAATCCATCCATTAAGGATAACATCCCATACCCAACAGTTGATTCAATGATCATGTCGATGTTGGGCAATGGAAAATCAGCTTTGGGGCATACTTTGTTGATATAAAAAAATTTGTACAAATATGTATGACTAGGGTCTTTTTACTCACTACTACTATGTTAGAAACCCGTTTAGAGTAGTTCAGTGGTCTAATAAAATTTGCTCCTAACAAATTTTCCAACTCAGCCTTAACCAAAATGGCGATGTGTGGATGCATCTTTCTTAATTTTTACTTGATTTGTTTAGCACCAAGTTAAATAATAAGATGATGCATAACTAAATTTGGGTCCAATCCTAGCATGTCATAGTATGTACATGAAAATATGTCTATATAATCCTTAAGAATGGATATAACGTGTTCATGTTCTGCTTAAATAAGGGAAGCTCCAAGATAAATGATTTTGGGATGCTCATGGGTTCCAAAACTTTCTTTTGTTGTGCTCTCCATAAGGAGTGTGGATCCATCTTCTATAATTATAGGCAATGTATGGTCATGGTCATTTTAATCTATTATATCTTCTTTTTTTTTTCCTCTCAAGTATCTAGATAATATGAAGAATTAGAATCTACCTTCTCAGGTAAAGGCCAATTGGTAAAAACCTCTAAAAACTCAAGAGAAAGATGCTAAAATATTTGATTTTGTTCTAAAGAGATGTTTGTACTAGTTATGGAACTTGGGTTAGATGTACTTTCTATGTTCTAAGGGGGTGATCAAACTTTCCCACCTGAGAGAACCTAAAATAGGTTCACTCAAAGGCTTATCTCTTTCTTTACTTTTTCCTAATTAGACAAGTGCCTCAAAGAGGTTTTCACTTGAATATCTTGATGTTTATTATTTTTTGTGATCAAAAAAATTTGCTTGCTCTCCAAAGTAGCCAAATGGATCTAATGAAAAATTAAAACCTTAATTATGATCACCAATGGGTAATGCATCTTGTAGGACCATGTATTCTACAATTAATTCTTCATTTTACAACTCATCGATGCATATGACCAAATTTTGTTGATCTCAATCGATGAGTTTAAGATGGTAAAGGCATAGGTTATAGTGAGGGTTTACTTTAGGATGGGAAGTGCCAATGGTAAATATATAATGTCCTACTTTAAGAAGGGAATCACCATTAAGATGATTTTTTGCTTCAAGATATGAAGCTCTAATAAGTGTTATGGTCAATATGGCATTTGAATCAAACAAATTTGAGTCAACAAGCTCATTAAAAGGATATAATGGGATTTTGTGTCACTTATAGGAGTCTCATTACTAATCACTTTGGAAGATTCATTATCAAATTTAATGATTTCATCCTCTGATGGTTTAAATTCAAGACCATGATTCCAATTGACAACTCTAGTTGATAAGGGTTCTAAAATTCCTTGCACCTATGGGCTCAAGCATTTCCCCATATAGTCAAGATGATCCATTATCCTATTAGGAAAAGGATACTTTGGATTATAAAAATAATCAACAAGGCCTTTAGAACATAACCAATCTCCCTCAATAAAACCCTCTTGATCTTTCTTTGGTGCAATTATAGGTACAAAAACCATAGGAGGTTTTGATTGTTTCTTCCTTGGTTTCCAAATCTAATTGTGTTTGTTAGGAGTCTAGGAAGTTTTAAGCTTACCAAATCTTTTAGGTTATTTTGGTAATTTTTCAATATGGAGGATGTCCTTCAGATGGTATGTGGAAATGCATACGTCTTTAATAATAACCTTCTTGGCTAGAGCTGCAAGAAATAGATCAACTAAAGTGGAGGCTAGCTCACCAAGATCTATATAATTAGACGGATATGGATGAGAAATATGTCTTTATTCTTCTTTGCATTGAATTCAAAACCTAGGTAATAGTTATAATTATGAAACTCTACTTCAAGATGTTTATAGTATATTGATATAGTTGTTGATCAATGGGAATATTATCCTTGATCCCATAATGGGGAAACTTAAGGCATTAGTGAAGAGTAGATAGAACTACTTGTACTTCATGGATCCAATGATGAACAAAAAGTATGTTATAAGGAATCTCAATTTCAATAATATATAATAATGTGTGATGAGAAATAGACCTAACCATTATTGGCAACCAAATTATACTAGATGACTCCCTCTCAATGTTATCGTAAGCCTTTATTGTAATAGTTTATGGCTAAACGTCTTTATCCATGTAGCCCAATCATCATACCAATTTAAGAGATATTATTTTCAAACTTGAACCATTATCTATAATAACCCACTTGATCTTGTGATCCACATGATTATCTCAATGTATAGTGGGCTATTATGGTTTGGGCTGAGCGTGGACATGTCTTTTTGATCAAATGTGATTTTCTAAAATGAAGACAAGTGTCCAACTAGGTTCTGGAACTGATCAAGTTTTATATAATTATGCATAATAAACTCTTGTAAAAGTTTGTTGAAGATGTTTCTATGGACAACAAATGTTCTTAAGAGTTATAATATGGAGATTTGTGTAGTGGTTTTATCTAATTGATCTATTAGACTATAAGGCCTTTGAATTGTGGGTTAAACCATTTTAGTCTTTGTTGGGATAGTGTTCAGCTTTGGAACCATTAGCACAATGATCTCATTAGGTTTTATGGAAGAAGGAGGTGAAGGGCCCTAGATGGTAACTCACGGGCATCTAGTTACAACTACACAACCTAGAGGTGGCAAGGAGTTATTATAATTATAAGAGGAAGGCATAGGGCCTTCGATGGTGACTCATGAGTGAATAACTATATTTATACAATTTTGGGTCAACAAGGAGCCTTTATAATTAGAATAAAGGTACTATTGTTTAGGATTGGTAACACATTTAAATAGAGTTGTAACATGATGATGATATCCTAACATGGTATTATTAGTGGGAGAGTATGTTGACCCTATAATCATGGGTCCCATGTTGTGAGGAACATGAGATTGGCCACATAGTTTTACAATAATAGTGTCAATGTGGGTTGAAAAAATGCATCCCATAGTATTATTATAGTCATAAGGTATGTTGTTATAAGACACATTATTAGTATGGGAATTATGATCTCGATTATGCTCATTATAATCTTGACGTTGTTGTTGGTTTTGATTCTACCTTTGTCCTTAATTTTGACCATGTTGATTATTTCTTGGTGGTGGTGGATCATGTCAAGGAAAGGGGTCTTTGTAGATTCATATATCCTGATTTATGTCCTGATTTAGGGCCAAATTAATTTCTACTTCACCACTTTAAATAAAATCCTCAATAGTATGTCATATTTAAAAGTAATGATATGCACCATGACCACCAACATGATGAAAGTTACACCATTCTTTCTCTTTATACCAATCTCGTGTTGGTTGATCTTGAGGAAATGGCATTAATATTGGCCATACAATTAAATTAGCTATAATGCACTTTTGTATTACTATTTTAACTGATTATCCTAACTTTCTAAAGACTCTAAAATTGTTATGAAATATCCTCTATGGAGGTTGTCTTTGAAAAGTAGTTAGTGGATTTGGGGGAGTTAATTATACATTTGGAGGAGGCATAGCCTGTATGATTTTTACATGTCTTATTTAGTCACCCTATTTCCATCCAAGTTCTTATTTTTGCTAAATCCTTTAGGCTTATCTTGCATAACTATTTGAAATGGTGATTTAGTCTGATTAGATGCTTAACCTTGCACAAAAATATTAACAAGGCCTTTAGCAATAAGAGCCTTCTCAATCTACACTCCTTAATCAATAATTTTTTCAAATGAGTTAGCACAAGTTAATCTTAGATTATGCACAACTTCAGGATCCAAATTCTATGCAAATATATTAGCCAACTATTTGTCTGGAAAATTATGTTGAAAATGGCTTGCCAATTCTCTCCACCTTTGCAGATATGCGGTGAAACTTCACCATCATGTTGCTTGGATTTGCATAAGTCAAAAATAGTTAATTCATGTTCTATGTTATAGGAGAAATGGTTAATTAACTTTTTTGATGAGACATTCTAATCTACAACTAATTTTCTGGGTTGTTTAAGTAGCCAATCAAGAGATTGTCCCGCTAAACTTCATGGAAATAGTCATAGTAAGTACTTGCTACTATAAGTAACCTCTTGACATAAGATGAAGAATACATGTATGTGTTCACATGGATCTCCTTTTCCTTTGTACTTTTCAAATTTTGGTGCCTCAAAATGAGGTGGAAAGGGGTTTTAGAGAATATATAAATCAAATGTATATAGGAACATCTCATCAAATTTGCACTTTTTGAATCTATTATTCATCTCCAATATTTGAATAATTCCCTTCATAGAATTCCATTCTTTCATGTTTGGTTCATTTTTTTATTGAATAAGATGTTGTTTGGGTGGAATGTGACCCTAGTTTCATTATTGTTGGGGTGGAATGTGCCCCTAGTTTTGTTGTTGGTGGGGTAGAATGTGCCCCAAGTTTTATTGCTATTGGGATGGAATGTGCCCTTAGTTTCTTTGATATTGGCGTGGAATGTGTCTCTAGTTTATTTTATATTTTGGTGGAATGTGCCCCTAGTTTTGTTGTTGTTGGGGTGGAATGTGCCCCTGGTTTTGTTTTGTTGGGGTGGAATGTGCAGTTAGTTTCTTTATTGTTGGGGTAGAATGTGCCCTTGGTTTTGTGTGGATCTATAGGGAGTGTATACCTTTTGATCCTTGACATGGTTATAAATTTCTCCTTGAATTTATAATATATGTCATTGATTCTTGGATTGTAAAACATTCCTTGAATTTGGCTATTTTGTACTTTATTGATTTTGAAAATTTCTATGTTTATTTACCAATTTTTGGTTTGGTTGAAAAGAACAAGCCAAATTGTCTTGAAGGATTTCCTCAATTTGAACTGAATGTTTGGGTTTTTAAGTTTTCAAAGTTACAAGAGGTTCTTGATGCTTGAATAATGTATGTTTTTTATCAAATGGAACACTTTGTAAAGTCTCTTTTAACTTTAACTATTCATTTAGATTACCTTGATCCACTATGGTAATATCCTCATCTAATATTTTTTTCATACTTTTAATCATATTTCCATATTATTTTGAAGCATAATTATGAATTGAAGTGGCAAAGAGGGAGTCAATTAAGTTTGTGACAAGTTGATCAACATATAGTTGACTTACTATCTTGATCTTAACTAGAAGATCCATATTTGTTGGTTTCGACTCTATTTGTATTTATTTTCCTTTGTTAGAGGAATAAGGTGTGTCTATTCATGTAAAATATTGCTCTTTCCATCATTTTTCTCCTTCTCTAACTAAGGTATGCAATTATTCTATAAGAATGTTATAAGGTAGTCTAGCTCCTGATTCTATCAATCTAAGAAGGGCTTCATCTTGATCTTCTTGGGGTTGATATTTATTGTAATCAGCTTTGGATCCTACTATTGTAGGGATATCATCAAAAACAATGGGGTTATCTTGACCATAATAAAACTACTCATCTTCATAACTAAGGCCATAAGAGGCCCCACTATGAGTAAACCTTTGAGTCATGTCTATAAGAGCTATTCTATGTGTTTGACTAAATTTGGACTAATGCTTAGTAACCAAACAAAGGATGCTATGGCTCTCTTTTAAAAAAATAACCAAGGTACCAATGAGACTATAAGGTAGGGTGGTTTGAAACCACACACAATTTAGAAGATTTGGTTCATGAGTTTACTCAACCTTTTGTAAGGTTGAAATCATATAGATCGAAAGAGGATAAGGTAACTCAAATACCTAAGGTGAAAACTAATACACCAAAACCTAGATTTTTGTGATACACTCATAATATAAAAGATAATTTCAAATTTTGTAAAGTTGACCCTAGAATTTTAGAGGAAACTTATCTAGATTACGAAGAATACAAAATGAAATAAGCAACTCAACATGTTAAAACATATGTGAATCACTAACTATAAATCTTGGACCAAATAGGCAGGACAACATCACCACATGATTCTAATAGGATAAAATATGTTCTAAGACTCAAATCATGATTGATACACAAGATGACTTAAGTCCACCAAGATGATAATGTGATTTTGAGTCTTAATAAATGACCTTCAATCCAAATGGAAAATTGAACCCAAGTTAGAGCAAGTTTAGTGTGCAAATGGAAAATGAAATTTTACACATTAACCCTTAGAACTCAAAAAGGTTAAATTTCGAATTTAGATTATAAATGAAGGATTTAAACAAATTGGGTGAAAGATCTAGACTCAATTGGGTAGCATGACTGCGCCAGAGTGGATGACATGACATAAAGTTTTTGATAACAATTTGAACAAGATAAAGATGAATTTTCTAATTGGACAGTGTAATGCCTCCCTTTCTCAATACAATTAAGGACAATGTGTTTTGGTTATTCAATGAGTTAACAAAAAAACAAGACATAAATCAATACCAAGTAAGCTAATGATAAAAAACAAATGTCTTAAGCCTAAATTGACAAGGTATGACAAAGTGGGGTCTACTAAACTATCATGTTTTTTATCATACTAGTGGAATCAACTACATAATGACTTTCACTTAAAATGATGCAAAATACAACCACATAAATTGGGTGACCACAACATTGGCTAGTTGTAAAAAGGTCTAATCCTTTTTACAACCATAAGATCTTGTTGTTCACTCAGTGTAGTGCAATGTCCAAATGCAGATAAATCCTATGTGCAACTCCAATTAGGATCCAAATGAATTCAATTCTAGGATATTAAACTCTAAGTCAAAGCTTCCCTAAAGAATTATCGAGAGGTAATGGCATCCCCCTTGTAAGCTAAGTTTGCATAAAAATAAAGAAAGCATGAAGTAGAAAGACTTTAGAGTCATTTTCGAGATCACACAAAATTTAATGATTTTTTGGGGAGATTTTTAGATGGCATTCTTTATAATCCTTCAACTAGGATACTTGTAATACAAATTGTGATTTTGATTCCAAGGGTTCCCTAAAGGGGACAAATGGAAGAGCATACATGCTCCATCCCTTTATTTTATAAACAAAATCTATCTTAAATAACTAAGTAAATATAAAAAACTTGGAAATGTGAGTTCATTTTCAATCCCTAATGTAAAATGAGGTTGTGTCCATTTCACCCGTTGGTCTTAGTTGTAACTTTGAAAACATTCACCATAAACATCTAATTTTTTTATTAAACAACAAAACAACGTTCTTAGTTGATTTGTAAGCAAACAAAAGGTGATCTAAACATGTTTTTAGAAAATGTTAAGCTTGGTCTTATAATAAAAATATTAGCATGTCCTTAGTCCTTGAAGCTCTTTTATATTTGAACCAATGAACTTTAAAATAACTCTCAGGTCTGTGTTTTAAAAAAACACAATGATACATGTTAGTTATATAACCAACAATGATTACAGTTTATAATAAATGGTAGTTATCTAAATGACATCAATTATACCAATATGAGTGATGATAGGTATCTAATTTATGTTAATTTTACTAACTAACATTGATTAATTTATCTAATCGATGTCAGTCTTACTAGCTGATGTCGATTACTATGTAAACCTATGGTAAACAAAAATGGCAAAATAAAGTTAGAAAATCAATTTAAAAGATTTTTAATGGTCCAAGCAAAGATTTTAAAGTTTTAAAATGATCTTATTCATGTGTGGTATGTGTCTTGTCCCACCGGGTGTGTTAAGATGTAGAGAGGATTAAAAAACAAGTTAGTCAAACATTAGTCAACAAATAATGAAAAATGCATAAAAAATTAACTAAGCCTATCTATTCTTATTTTTTTTATAAAGGATAAAAAGAAACAAAATGAAAGAAAACAAAATCATATTACCTTCCCCAATGGATTCACCATACTTATGTGGCTCAAAATCATGTTCTCCCTTGATCAAGCACCCTTGTCTTTGTCAACAAAGGTGGAAAACTCCTCCAATGTCTCAAGAACACTCCATAAAACCTAGGCTCATGATTCTGAATCACTAATCTAGCCAATCAATGAAGCTTGAAAAAAAATCAATGATTAAATTCAAATGATTGAGAAAATAATTTAACATTATAACATTTCGATAGCCAAGCTTAAAATTCATGTCCATGGCCTCTCTATTTATAGATGTTTGAGATTGGTCAGGATCAACCATGACCATCCATCTCAAGATTGAGATATGTGGCTATGGATAATCATAATATTTTTAATTAAATCCATAATTATCTTCATAATTACCTTGGAATAAGGGGCATTGAAGAGGCATATGAGGCATTAACTAGGCACAGGTGACCCATAATCCTGATATTTGTGGCATTTATGGCCTAGGGATGTGTGCCTAAGAAATGATGTCACCTAATGATGTAGTTAATAAGAATTAATTTTAAAAAACAAATATCCATCAAATTTCATGTAAAATATACTTAAGCTCTTGATTTTAATTAACTAGCCTTAAACAATGTTAATCAACATTTTTGCAATTATTTGAAAATTGGCCCTCAATTAATCAAAAGAGTCAAAAAGTCATATTACTATGTCATAATTTGACTAGAGAGGAACTGGAAGGTGATGTTATATGTGTGGGATTTGTATTCCTCTTTAATATGTTTCTAACACCAAATAACAAAGGTATGTGATGTGTACTAATGAATTAAAATAAAAGAGTTATCCAAAGCACTAAATGGTGAAATTGTCATTTTGACTTAAAATGATCTGATCAAAGTTAGTTGTCCCATAAAATATATTTCCCTATTTAGGGATAATTTGACCTACAAAGGCACTTTCAAGTGACAAATTCAAACCATTTAGGGCATTTTAAGGATTTTGACCTAAAATGTGCATTTGAGTGAAATTCAAGTAAGATTGACAATCTCAACACAATGGTGTTAGGAATTGGATGTCTACACTCATCATGTGTCATAATAATATAATTTGGGTTTGTGATTTTTGATATAAATATGGAGACATAAAATATCATAACTAAAAATCAAATTCTAATAAATTAATAACTTAAAGTAACATATACATACCTTGGTGTACCTTTCCATTAGATGACTACATGCAAACACCATAGTTTTGATCATAGAGGGAGCAATAACTCATTTGAGAAACCTTAAGGTTACAAGACTAAATATGGATAAATAAATGTGCATGTATGCAACATGGTCAATAAATGGATGTAAATGAAAAACTATTAAAACTATTAAAAATAATTAGAATAATTTGCAAACTGAGATTGATAAGGCTAGGTTAAAACCAAAACATCTGAGAAAGAAAATAAAAATGAAGGAAAATTGGTAATAAAAAATTATATTTCTATTTAGGATCTAAAAACCAAAAATGTATCTAAAATAAGATAATTATCAATAAAAATCAAATAATATACACATAGAACTCATATATGATAGAAAAATCAATGTGAGAAGTTAAGAACAAAATTCAAACAATGATGTGAAAGCATGAAAGGAAAAATAATATCAAATGGGATAAAAAAATATAATATAATACTTAATTTCCCAAACATAACTAAGATAAATCCTAAAAATATAAGGCAATGACCATGAGATAATTGCAAAACAGGTAGAAGATCCAACTTCTATTTTAAAGATGGAAAATTTAAAACTAGCATATTGTTACCATAAATGAAGGATAGGAAGAAACAAATATTGGATATATTTAGAAACAAGGTTACATGTCAAGGGGTATAAATATAAAGATATAAAAATAATGCCTCACTAAAGGGAAAATGTAGCCTTTACTATAAATAAGACACTCAATTCAAATTATCAAGACTAAGTGTTTTTAACATTAGTGGCCCTAAAGAGCTTGACCTAGAAATCATAAGCTTAGGTTAATGATTGAAGTATAAATATCACCCCATCAATGCTAGCATGCATGAAAACTAAAAGGATCCTACCTTTCCATAATGTGTTTCCCACTCCTAAGGATCCCTTATAGAATCATTGGTATACTATGAACATTAGCTACTTATGTGATAAATTAGGTGGAATTATAATGTAAGAAGATATATAATGGTGAAATGAGACCTCTTACCCCAATATACTAGCCTATCACATCCCAATGGACCTCAAATCTATAATTTGTCCAATTTTGGAGTTTGAGATTAAAATAGAATAGGATATGTGTCAAAAATATCACATCATTTAGTGTGATCTAACTTTTAAGATATAATATTCCTTTTAGCATTGAATTTTCTTAGGATATGGATTTTAACACTTTTGGATTTTTATAGTTTCCTTCTCAATAGATTATTTGTAAGAACCAAAAAATAGTGTTAAATATGACTATCACAAGAGAGATTATATCTAGATATTAGATGAAATAACCTAAATACCATGGTTCATAAAGACCATTATAATTACACCTTACGAAAGAGTGCAATCTCAAAACTAACCTTTGTGAGATTAAACAAAAAAGAAAAGTAAGGAGGAGCCTTCAAAATGGGAATAGAATGATAGGGTTTCTCAAATCATGAAAAAAGTATGAAGGGATATGATATTATGGCAAGTAAATTATAATAATCATCATAAAATAATGCAAAAAAATATGACATACACAAATATAGACTATTATAGTTTTACCACGAGAGAATACGTCTGACTCTAAGTAAGGAAAATCACTACTCTCAACCATTGCCTTATCTTTCTAATAAGAAACCTAGCTAAGGTTGGGAACAAAATAAATATTTATATAAAACCTTATTAGTAATGCAGATTTATGATGAGGGCCTACTTTATTCCCTAGGTCTTACCATGAGGCTCATAAGCGCAAAATCCAAGAAGCACAAGTAAGATAAATTTATGAAGCATATAAATGATATAAGAAGACCTAAAAAGGGTGAATATTATGATAAAAGTAACCCAATGATAATTAAAAATGGGTGTTTGTTTATGAATAAGGCATGTTTATATTCCCCATTTTGTAAAAATTAACTCACAAACAGAAAAAAAAGAGATGTGAAAAGATACAAAAGACATAAGGATAAAGTTGGTATTATGGCTAGTGTGAAATAATCCTAAAGGGGTTTAGGTAATTATTTCAATATAAGAGAGTCAAATTAAAAACCATATACAAATTTATCTCAATAGAATATAAAATAACTATAATTATGAAATTAATATATATAGTAAATGGAAATTTATAATAAAAAAAGAAACTAGTAAAAGTATAGGTCAAGCAAATTAATTCTTTAAAAAATGAGTGTTGGTTGGTTATTTGAATATATATAATTTGTTTGTCTATAATATATAGGTGTTAAGACTAAGGATGTCCTTTACTAGGTAATAACCCCACCACTTTTGGGTGTAATTTACGTCTTTGTCATGGGTGTAATCTAATTTAGATACTAGGAATTCAACATCAAAATTATGAACTTTGAATTTCTTATTATGCTTTTTAGCAATGCAACTTTTGTATTGATAGTTTTGTTGCAATGCACTCATATTTCACTCATAAAATACTTCTAAATATTAAAGGTGGATTCATGAATCTATTTATTGGTAATTATTTCATGAAGATAAATTAAAAAATAGGGTACCTCTTCTTATAATTGTATGATAAATTCATAGCTCTAAACCAAAGAGAATGGAGTTTCCCTAATGGATATACAAAGAATAGTATGATAATACCAAAGTGTGGGGTATAGATTGAGATGTTAATTGAAATGAGAATCTATAATATTTTTTATTTTTTTTTTAAATCATTTTATTGGTGGATTCTACTTGGCCATTTCACTAAGTGTGATAAGGATTGTAAATTTTATGTGTAAATCTAAGTTTTCACATAGCTACTTAATGTCTAAGTTTTTAAAATTTCCATGATTTTTAGATATGATGATGTGAGTAATTAAAAAATAACATATGATTTAATTGAGGATTAAATTTTATATAGTGAATTTATTTACATTAATAAGTGGCATAGCCTCTATCCACTTGGTAAAATCACTTTTTGGAAGTAATAATGAATATGTGGGCATATCCAATCGAGTTAACTTGCAAATGAGATATAATTCCCACTTACATAATGTCTAGAGATATTCAATATTTTAAGTTTTAAACAAAGGATAATGAATAAGATCATCAAGTTATACTTCTTTGTAAATTTGATATCATCTTTTTCAATATTTGGACAGCAGTATCCCATACATATTCCCCCACATGCTTACTTAAGAAGAGAAGTAACTTTATCTTAAGTAACATAATGTATTAGGGTACCTTCAACATTTCAATGGTAAAGTATGTTATGTCTAAGCACAAATTTACTATTTTATTTTCATTTTCTAGTATTTTCATGAGAATAAACCTTAGGAGGATACATATGATGTTTAATAAATTGGATAATGTGTTTATACCATGGTATTTGTTGAGTAGTGACATCTTCAATGTCAAAAAATAAGATAAAAATCCTTATGAACTAAGGTACATGGATATTTCCTCATGTATAAGAGGAACTAAAAATCATGTAGTCCTTGGTGAGGATGAAATAGAGAGGATGAAGAAGTAATACATTTACCAATATATTTTCTCTCTAATGGAATTGCTTCAATAGTGGAATAATTGAACTCTTTATCAATGCATTGATGATATGAAATAATATTTTCAATTTTTCATTAATAAGTTTTATTTATTTGGTGGCATATAAGTTGTGAATCACCTAGCACACATATCTATGAAACATTTATATTTATGGATATTTTCATCCTAAATATTTGAGATTCATATTCAGTCTTACATTAAAGTTTGATTAAAAATATAGAGGAATGATTTTTCAAAAAGGATTGGCCATGACACATATTTCCATAGCTCCCTAAATACACATATCTCTATAAAAGTGGAGTTTCCAAATATCATCATGCATATCAATGGTGAGTTTGATTAACTTTCTTAGAGTAGATTTTATAGATTATTTAGAATTAGATAATACTATTTTCATTTCTTGTAGGGCTTGATCATTGAGATCTATCTTGAAATTATGGAAGTAGTTTTTAAGAGAAATAAATTGATCCATACATTTGATTAAGATTACATATTCATCTATAAGGGTCTCTTAAATATGTCAATTAGATGATATGGGTGTGGTATAAATTTGATATGAAATCACTAGCCTTTCACTAATTTTTGAGTGACAAGTTGAAGGTCAAATTCCAATATAAGCATCATCCACTTTCCAATTTTATCTCTATGCATGAAATCCTTAGAGAATAAATATTGAAGGGGATTAAAATGGGCTATGATATAGGTAGCTTGATATAACATATAGTGTTAAAGTGTTTTTTTGGAAAATTAGATTGTGATACATCCTTAATTCACCTTCATGTAGTGGGTATCATAATATATCAAAGCATGAATAATATAGTAAATAACATATTCTTCCTTTGACTCATATTTTTACATAAGCATTTCCCCAACTAAGATGGGTTTAGATGATGTATACATATTAATAGGGAGATAATTTTAAGCTATTAATAGAGAAGGAGGATGAACTAATTATTTTTTCATGCTATCAAAATCTTTCTAACAAGCATCAATCCATTCAAGTGCAGCACTTTTCTTGAGATGAAAGTTTAGTATGTACGTACGGTAAGATACCTTAGGTAAAAATCTATGGATTTCCACCAATTTACAAAGGTAAGTGAAGATGTTATTAATGTATTTTTTTATATGGATGTTAAAAATATAATTGAACTTAGAGGGATTAAATTAAATCCTTCAAGTTGATACTAATAATCCTAAACATATTCTAGAGGTGATAGTGAAAATACACTTATGACTATTGAACATAAAATTTTACTTAATAAGGTGATCAAATATGATGGATAAGTCATGAATATGCTCATCACGGTTATTGGATTTGGATATAAGGTCATCTTCTTAGGTTCTAACTATTGTTTTGATGAGATCATGGAATATGTAGGTCATTATGTACTAATAATTTCCTCTAGCATTTATGAGGTGTAAGGGCATATTAACATATCAATAGGTTCCCAACTCGATATTAAATTTGGTTTTATGTTCATCCTTAGGAGAAATGTAGATTTGATTATGCCCTATAAAAGCATCCATTATTGAAATCATCTCATATCGAGCTATAAAATAAAAAATAATATTGATTGAAGGTAAAAAATAAGTGTCCTTAAAACATGATAAGTTAATATTAATAAAGTTGATACCGTAGTGATTTTATTACAAATAATTACTATATTGGGTACCCATTCAGAGTAATCTAGAGGTCAAAAAAAAAATAGCATCTAGGATCTTGATGACTTTTTTTTAATGTAAATTGCAAACCTTAGTATGAAACTTCTATTACTTTTAGTGCAAAAGTTTCACATCCATATATGTCACTATGTTATGAAAAACTATTCTAGGATCTATCTCAGGCATGTGCTCATGTGATAAAGTAAATATTTCAAAATATTTTTATAAAAACATCCTATAATTTTATTTTTCCTCAAGGTGAAGCTCCTTTGATAAAATAATAGAATTGGGATTTGAAGTTACACAAAAGTTAATTAATTAAGTTTCTTGTATAAGTATTATGTTTCCATCTTGAAAATGATATGGATTAAAATGAATATTGGAAATAGGCTTAGGATTATGGTCTATAGTAGTAACAAAACTAAAAAAGTGAGGAGACATTTTCTCAAAATTGCCAAACTTGTGATGTTGGTGTGAAAGTTGAGGATTTCTAACATTGATTAAGTCTAGGATAGAGTCATCAATAGAAATCATAGGTAGTGGGACACAATATTCAATCCCTACCTTAAGATAAATAATATGATTATATTTATTTTCAAATTCAAATTGGATTTCTTATACAATAGTGGAATTAAAATATAAGGTAATTTAAGGATATTGAGATTAAGTTGATGATTATTTATGTGATATCAACATGGTCGATATAGTTTTGTATAGTAGGGCAAGGTTTAATTATATCAGCATGGTCAAGATAATTAGCTAATAAAATATTTATTTTGAGTGTATTATGTTGGTTGATATAGTTGGAAGAAATTGAGGATGTTAATATAACTATATTTTCACTATTTAGTAATTGGCCGATGTAGTTGTGTGTTTAAGATTAAATTGTATTGGATTGATCAGTACAATTGCAAAATTAGGGAACTAGATGAGCTATATCAAATTGTTTGATGTAGTTTGAATGTTTACAATTTTTTTATGGTGTTAGGTTGGATTTTAGTATCAGGATTGCTTTGAAAATTAAAAATGTGTTGGTTGAAATTAGAAAGATACCCTATAGGTTCTAAGTCATTCCCATCATCACTAGAATCAAAAGAGATATAAAATAAATTACTATCTTCATTGAAGGCATGAATTAGCAAGTGATTTTTTATAATGGATTATATCCAAGTTCCATGATTGGTCTTTGGAAACTATGTATTCATCATCATATGATAGAGATATGTTACATACATTAGTGGTTTGTTGAGAGCTATCATTAGAGGTATATTCGGTAAATACACCAATGTTACTAATCATTTCATGAGATAATGATAGATGATCCTAAAATAGTATGGCAACCCCGAAATCATCATATACAAATTCATATTCTATATATCAATATTCATGGGCTTTATAAGTTTTTGAATGTATTTTGGATTCTTTTTATATTGCTAATTTTAGTAGTAATACCTAATATGTAAACAACTTCAAAGAAAAGGATAAAAAGACAATAATATAATTAAATAAACATCACTTACCATCCTCTTGTCTCTTGTAGATCCTTTACAAATTTTTAATCCAAAATGAGTGAGTTGTTTGATTGCTTGATTAATCTTGATAATGGCTTCAATGGCTTCTTGATGGCTTGTAAATGGATTTGGCAAGGTTAAGGGATTGCTTGGATGATGGATGCAATCATAATGGATGCTTATGGATTCAAGTTTTTTAGTTAATTGGTCATGGAGGTATGGCTTATTTATATAAGCCATGTGAGTGAAATTAAATGACTCAAATTTAATCATTAGCTCATTGAGATCAATGGTTGGGCATTTTCCAATGAATTTTTTATTCCTTAGAAACCTATAGAATAAAGGGTTTTGTAAACACATAATATTTTCAAACTTTATCAATTACTGATGCTTTTATCTTATGGGAACCCATTGAGTCTTAATCTCTCTGAGTGCACACCCTAAGGGATAGACCAGGAAAAGGGTGGGTAGACCATTGATGCTTCATAAAAAATTTGTCCCTTATTGCCACTTATTACCAATTCAACCATCTCCTAAAAACATTCCCCTAGGATTTGCCTCCTATTTTGCACACTCTTTCATTCATTTACCACCTTCATTAGCCCTTTTTATAACTTAAAACCTCTTTTGATAGTTTACATGACTATGTCAGTTATGTGGACCTAGTACTCTTATTATCAGAAATCATTAGAGTTTAGTTCAGATCTTGGTTGACCTAGTTTATGACTTAGTGAATTTTTGTCTATAATGATACTAGTTCGACTAGGTCGACTGAATCCACCAAAACTCTTAGAAGGGTTTAGGGATAGATATGCTTATATAAACACATTAATTTCACCATTATTAGAGTGAAATCAAGAGTTATTATTCATTTGTTCTTCTTTACTATCTTCTTTTCCACCATTATACTTGACGAGTGTTAGCTTAGGATTTCCACTTGGAGAAGAATCTAGTCTTGTGGAGAAGTCTTGGATGCTTTGGACTTTCTTAGTGATCCTTATAAACCACAACAACATCTTATGAAGTACCTTTGGCCAAGGGAGAGATTGAGTCTCAATAGGATCATCTTCTAGGTAAGTATCTCTAACTTTATTCCTCTATTTAGTAGATATAAGTAGCATAAGTATTAGTTTTTTAATAATATTACTCTTTCTCCCCATCCATTAGGGTCTTACCTATACATAGCTTAATTAGGATTCTCTTATGCATGTTTATTTTTTCTATTTACTAATCCCCACTTTGTGCCACAAGCTCTATGTTGGAATAAAACATGTAATCTTGTTTCAAGAGTTTGTTTATTGTTGGAGATGCTATTATATTTTGTGCACATATTTTTTGAGTGAAAAATAATAATAGAAACTCTTATTTTATAGTTTGTTCATGTAACAATATTTTGTTGCACAAAACAACCTACCTTGCCTATTTAATAGGCACTCCCATTTTTTTTGACTCAATTGATTCTTGAGACCCACACAAGGATTGTGAATACAATATAGTGACTTTTTGTGGAATGTTTGTGTTATTGTTTCTATGGTAATGGTTTGCAAAAGATATATTGTTGGTTATGAATTCATTGTGAATTCCAAAATGGTATCAGAGATTCTCTATTAAGCTATTACTCAGCTTATCAATGATGTTTCAAGCCCCTATTCTCTTATTTGACAAATTTGTATTCTACATTGGATTTAGAGTTTTTTTTGAAGTGTTGACGAGGTGCATTGGTTTAATTTATCATATATGGTTTGTTTAGACATAAGGACATCTAAGGCAATTTACTATCATTTTACATATTTTTATGGAGGATCGTACAACCCCTCATGTCAGCCACAACATTCATAGCCTACACCTTTGCATAGGTCTTCTTTTATTGACCATAAAGATATGCTCATAAATCAAATACCCTCTTTCTACTTCGATCATTTGCTAAAAATATTTTTACATTGAGTCTCCATTCAAAATCAATTCTCTTGGCCAACTTACTACCTAGTACAAATCCTTTGTTATAACCTCCAACATTGCCTTCATTTATTTTTTGAAGTTATGTATTAAAATTTATTTTTATGATGATTAAATAAGTTTTAATTATTTTAAGGTGAATGTTTTAGCATGAGATTTAGGATCAACATTTAGGATTGTGACCTAGCTACATTCATGAACCTCATCATTTATACAAAGCCTAAGCTCCATGACTCCTCAACTACTGGCAAGATGTCCTGTACCCCAATGCATTGGTGCTTCTCACATAGGAGATCTCATGCTTCTTGAAACCACGGTTATGCCATAGGTGAAATAAAACCATCATCATCAATTGAATAAGGGTATTTTTGGTGGTTTTTGAAGTTCTTAGGAAATTAGTGCAACTATTGCCTCCCTCGACCATGTTGTGTTTCAATGAGCTATATATTACTTTGTGAAGAACCAAGTTTTTGCTAGAGAAATGAATTGATAGAAGTAATGTTTGGCTACTGATACAGGGGGAGTCCATGGTATATCAATGGATTTTGATCGAGGAATTTATTCCTCCTATTTTTTAAATTCCTTTAGTCTTTCACCTAATGATTCATTTAGAGTTGTTCTTGACACTCACCCACGTCATCATCTATACTACTTTGCAATGATAGCATGCATTCTAACAAACCTTTTTTTAGCTCAATCCAAGTGAACTCGGTATGAAGATACTCATATATTGTAGACCAGTTGGCTTTTAGTTTTTCCATATTATCCTCTACCGATAGCTTTCTCATGGTTGTTCATTGGTCTTAGTGCTTGTTCTACCATCTAACCCATTCATTTTTCTTGGAATTTTAACTATAAATCAATGTTGGTAAAGTATTTTTACCTCCATATACTAATTCCCTCTTCATTTTCATCTTACACCACCTTTCATGGATCACTAGTCCATTTAACCATGAGGCTCATTCATATTCTGCCACTTGTCTGCTCATAAAAGTGTGAGTTTCATTTTTTTATTAAAAATTTAAAGTCCTAAAGCTCAATATCAATTTTTATATTGATATTAATAGCCTAACCAATTATTGTTTATTTATTAAGAACTTTATAACATGGTGGTTAAGGGTTCAAGCCCCATCCACTACAAAGTGGTTTATATTTTTTAATGGGGAGGATTTTAAAGCATGGAGAAGGATTTACCCATGAAGGGATAAACCTTTTCTTAAGGTGGAAATTGTTTTTTAAATGGGAATTTTTATCCTCATAAGGGCCTTGTGACCTTTTTTTGGTGGTATACTTTTCTTTAAAGTGACGAATTTATCTAAAGAGGGAGCATTCATTTTTTTATAGTGAGATTATTTTTTTGTGGACTTTTGAGTGTCCTTGGAATTTTCTGTAAAAACATTTATTATTTGTCATTTGAATTGCTTATATAACTCTTTCATTATTGAAGATGGAGGGTGAGGTTTGATCTCATAGGTGGTGATACCCCCTCAAAAAAAAACTTCATTTGTTTTTGTGTAATTTGTACATAAGAAGTTTTATCGACAAAGTTTGATTTCCTAATTTTTAGTGTGATTTGTATTTTTTGTGCCACATTTTTACTCATGGATGCATTTTTGGTAGATTAAAATATCCAAAAAAATTTAGTATAGTTTTGTGTCATGCTCTGATCCCTTGTTTTAGGAGTAATTCTCTTGTTCTTGATGTTTTATTCTATAGATTAATTGCATTCTAGGTTTTATGCATCATCTAGTGTTTTTTGTTGTATGGAATATTTATTTGTGGTCATATTGAGAGTCATGGACTCTTTTTCTTCATGTCTTTATGCTCCATGTTGAGAACTTACTCTTTATTTTTTAATTATCCAATCATCATTAGGGCCATTTTATTGAGAGATATTTGTTATGTATCCTACACATTTTTTTTATAATTGACAGTCTCCTTTAGATTTTTTGTGGAGTTTGATCTCCCTTTGAAGAGTATCTATTTTAGTGAATACAATGTTAGTATGTCAATGTTTGAGTAGTGGATTCAATCCACTCATACAAACTTTATTATGTCACTCCAACTAGTCAATAGTATGGTAGGTATATGGTGCAAATCCTACTTCTTCAGTTGTTGTGTTCCTTGCTACCCCTTGCTGCATTGCATCTTCTAGAAGTAGATTGAACTCAGTTGGTGAAACATTTTTCACTATCAACACCTATAATAGTCTCTTTTCATAAGAGATATTCTAGTACATTTTGGTGTCAGTTGTTTTTCATGATTGAGTAGTGGATCTAAACCACTCACATAGAATTGAGTTATATTAAGACTTTCAAGTACACCAATGTGAATTTGTATTTAATGGATTTCATTCCATCCAGTGCACATTTTCAGCCTTATGTTTGAGTATGATCCATTTGCTTTATTGGGACACCTTGTAGCATATGTTTCTTGGTCTCTTGACTTTATCTATTATTACTAGTTTTGGGGTACCTTACAGTGATACATTTCATCCTTGGTGACTCTTTTTCTCAATGTTTTAAGATCAGTGTTTTTTTTATAGAGTTATCCTCATACAAAGTACCAGTCTCTATTTGAATTGATAGTTACAATGATTTTGGTAAGCTAGATTGGTTATCATAGGCATAATTTGTATTTCATTATGATTATGTACATGGATACTTGATCAGGCCTAGTTGTTGGGACCCATTAGTCTATTTCCTTTCTTCTTTTTTTCACTCCCTATTATATGCTTAAGGGAGGGTGTTGGAATAAATCATGTAGTTTTATTTTGAGAGTTTTTTATTATTGTCGATGTTTTTATATTTTTTTAATGTATTTGTTGAGTACCTAATAATAATAAAAACACCTATTTTATAGGTTATTCATGCAAAAATATTTTATTGTAGAAAATAACCTACCTTTCCTATTTAATAGGCACTCCCATGTATTTTTGACTTGGTTAGTTTTTTAGACCCACACAGATGATTAAAATGTCTATGAATACATTTATAGAGACTTATTGTGCAATGTGTGTATTATTATATCTATGGTAATGATATGCAGGAGTGATCTTATTGGTTATGAGCTTGATCTTATTTTGAAGAGTATATATTCTGGTGAATATAGTGTCAGTATGTGAGTGTTTGAGTAGTGGATTCAATCCACTCATAAAAAAATTTTATGTCACTCCACCTAATTAGTAGTATAGGGGGTATGGTGAAGAACCTTCTTCTTCAGTTGTTGTATTCCTTGCTAACCCTTGGTGCACTACATATTTTGGAAGTAGATTTAATTTAGTTGGTGAACCATTTTTCACTATCGACACTTCTGATAGTCTCTTTTCATAAGAGCTATTTTGGTGAAATTGGTGTTAATTTTTTTATGATCAAGCAATGGATCCAAACCACTCATGAAAAATTGAGTTCCATTGAGATTTTGGAGTTTAATGAGTGCATTTGTATTTGATGGCTTTCATTCCATCTACTGTACCTTTTTAGAATTATGTTCAAGTATTGATCCATTTGCTTTGAGGGGACACCTTGTAACATATGTTTTTTGCTCTCTCAGCATTAGTTATTGTTACATTTTTTGGGGTACCTTACAGTGATACATTTCATCTTTGGTGACTCTTTTTCCCAATGTTTTGAGATTAGTATTTCCTATAAAGTTATCCTTGTACAAAGCACTAGTTCTTATTTGACTTGGAAGTTACAATGATTTGTCATCCATTTAGTCTAGTAACATGGATTGGTTACCATATGCACACTTTGTATTTCACTATGGTTTTGTACATGGGTTCATGATCAAGCCTAGTTGTCAAGCCCCATCAGTCTCTTTGATTTCTCTTTTTTTTCACTCCCTATTCTGCTCTTAAGAGAGAGTGTTGGATTAAAGCATGTAATCTTGTTTCAAGAGTTTGTTTATTTTTTTAGATGCTGTTATATTTTGTGCATGTATTTTTTGAGTGCATAATAATAATATAAACTCTTGTTTTATAAGTTATTCATGCAACAATTTTTATTACATGAAATAACCTACCCATCCTATTTAATAGGCACTCCCATGTTTTTTGACTGGGTTAGTTCTTGAGACATGCAAAAAGATTATGAATATAATACAGAGACTTATTGTGCAATGTTTGTGTTATTATTTCTTTGGTAATGGTTTGTAATATATATCCTACTAGTTATGAATTCATTAAGAATTCCAATACTTTGGTGAATACTAGATTATATTTCTTTGTTTTACTTATTATTAGTATAGTGAATATGAAAATATAAGACTTAATAGGGTTATTGCATAGTTTTGCTTGACTGGAGACTTTGAAACCCTCCCCAGTGATCTTATTATGGTAAGAGATCCCCTATTTGGGTCTAGCATATCCATATTTGTCATGTTCCTGATTATCTAATGTATCCCCATTTGGAAGTGTAAGTAGGATCTATCTTTTTTGAGATAGGATTGATTTATGGATCTGATGCATTTCTAATTACATACATTCTTATGAACCCAACATGAATCTAACCCTTGAAAATTTTATCTCATGCTTTTCATTTCTATCATTTTATTATTTTTCTATATTTGCAATACTAAGTCAACCAAGATGGTATAGTTTATAACTTGTGTGCACATGTTTAACACATAATCACATGAAAATGACTATGTTTTTTTTGTGTAGTTTTTCATCAGATATAGGTTACTAGATCGAACAGGTCAACTTAATACTTTTATTCAGTTCTAAATAATAAACTATGTTGTATAGGTCGATTTAGTCTCTTATTCATCTCTATAACAACAAAATAAATCATTTAGGTCAACTTAGTATCAAAATCAACTTCCATATAATAAACCAAGTCAACTAGGTCAACTAAGTCATCTTAACAGGCTTCAATAAATAAGGAATTATAGAACTAGGTCAACCCACTCAACATAGTTGGTAGAACTTGAAAGCAAAATTTAAGATACTTCAATAGAAATTTCATAGTCCTCAACATCTTCCAATCTACTAATGTTCCTTTCTTTCTCTCTTTAAATTCATTTCTTCCTTATGACTCTATTTCATAAAGTTTAAAGTCTTCAAAACTACAATCATACAGTAAAATAGGTTGACCTAGTTGACCTATTTCTATATTTTATATTTTGTCTTAAAGACTAGGTTGACATGATCTACTTAGTTCTTAATTACTCTTGATTTTTTAGTATATTAGCAACCCTATCGACTCTATTATGTAATGTTTTCATACACTATTTTTGAACTAACTCTATACCACGCTTAAATTGGAAATTAACAACTATATGCTAATAATTAATTCACACTTTCATTTTTTAGTTTTTTACATGCTTAGAGTAGGTCACATAGTCTAATTAGATAGTTTTTCAATATACTATTTAGTTTCACTATTTTTGTCTTTATTATACACACTAACAAATCACATCATTTCAAAACACATTTAAATGTTTGTCTACCCAAGGCCTACCTACTCTAATTTCATCAACAAGAGGAAAGCTAACATGGTTTTCTATCCAAGTATAAACATTTGGTTAATGGTATATATTGGCAAAGCCCCCAACACCCTTATCAGTGTGAGATTGTGAAGTGGGGGGTAGACCCCAATACCAAGATAGTATCATTACTGACATATATCCCTTTTAACCTAAACATCCTAAAACCATCCATAGATTGCTATCTAGTTCCCTACTTTTAGCCAACTACCTTATCACACTTAAAATAATAATTTATAATAATTTAACATTCAAGATGACCACTTAATTAGCATTTACTTTTTAGTTGACCACTTACTCTTTGTTCATTCTATATTGTATTTCAAAAACTTGCATTGGCTAGCATTGATGGAAGGTTTTGTGTTTTGTACCTCAATTAGATCATTCTCATTGACCTAATTGATTGTGTGTTTATTTTCATTTCTTGACTTAAAGTATATTGAAAAATATTTCTATATTTTTAGTACATTATTGATCTATTCGACACAGTCTCTTATAGGCTATTTTTTTTGCTTATAGTACTAAGTCAACCTAGTTGACCCTATATCTCTTTTACCAATCAAATTATTGTACTAGGTTGACCTGATCAACCTTGTACCATTATCAGGCTATGTTTTCCCTAGTTTGTAATAGTAGGTCGACCCAATCAACTCTATAATTTTACTAATGTCCTATCTATCTAAATCAGTTCTCTATTTCTCTTTTCTTAGCATTTTGTTCATTTTATTCAAATCATCATAAAGTACCCTATTAAAATCTTCTTGGATAACCAATATCCATTTAGATGCTATGTGGAATGTTAATTTTTCCCTCTTTTTTCCTCTCAAGAGAACCCTCACTCTTGAATCACCTCTTCCCTACCTTCATCTATGGATTGTAACATGGTTCAAATCACTCCTCAAGATGAAGTGGGTGGATCCAATCCTTTTTATACTTATCAAGATAATCATCATCTTCAAACCCTTCAACATAATGTGGGAGAAATTGACATGATTCTATCCAATAATACCACTAATAATCCATCTTCTAATAACCCTCCCCCTAATACCAATTTGGTGAGTTCTTCTACCAACACCAACCCACTAGCTAATATGACTCAGCTTCTTTCACAAGTCATACAATAAATGAACATGATGCAAACTTCTAACACCTCTCAAATGATTCAAATACAATGTCATTTGATCAATATGGCTAATCAACCTTTGACTCTTGATCCTCAAGCCAATCTAACTTTTATTCCTCTACCTCTTAGAGATGCCTCAGGAAATGTTATTCTTTAACCTATCATGAATAAAAAAGTGCTTCAAAATATTCAAAATAAGTCTTTATCTCCATTAATTATGTCCATTGATATTTATAATGTATCTCCAACTATCAACTGTGATGGGACTAAAGACCCTGCATCCTTTCTCAAAGCATTTGGCAATATTTATAAAGAGTGGATCTAAACTCATACTATCACCACAAATAAACTTCTAGTTAAAACCTTCACTGGTAACATATTAGAATGGTACAACCAACTTCCCCAACATTCCATTTGGTAACTTGAGGATTTATCCAGTCCTTTAGTTAAAGAGTTAAAGTTTTATGCTGTGTGCCAATTGGATCATTCTAATTGATCCCATTGCTTATGTGTTTTTTTTCATTTCTTATTTCATGTACATTGTAAATGTTTTTTTAATTTTCAATACAATATCATTCTGATCGACACATTCTCTTAAATAATATACTTCCCCACATATATTACTAAGTCAACTTGGTTAACTCTATATCCATTTTATCAATTAGATTATAGTACTAGGTCAACCTAGTTGATCATGTATCCTTATAAGACTATGTTTTGTCTAGTTTGTAGTACTAGGTTGACCTAGTCATCGATGTACTCTTACTATTGTTTGGTCTATCGAACTTAGCACTAATTTTTTCTTTCCTTAGAATTTTGTTCATTTCCTCAAATCATCATGGAGTCCCCTATTAGAATCTTCTTGTACAAACTTAATCCATTTAGATATTATATGTGATATTCATTTCTCCCTCTCTTTTCCTCCCATGCGAACCCTGACTCTTGTAGCACCTCTTCCCCTCCTTTTTCTATGGATTGTAACATGGTTCAAATCACACCTTAAAATGAATTAGGTGGATCCAATCTATTTTATACTTATCAAGATATTTCTCATCTTCAATATTTTCAATGTAATGTGGGAGTAATTAACGCAAGTATATCTAATACTCCCACCAATAATCCACCTTCCAATAACCCTCCCCTAATACCCATTTGGGGAGTTATCCTACAAACACCAACCCACCGATTGATATGACCCAACTTCTTGTAGAATTCATACAACAAATGAACATAATGCAAACTTCTAACACTTCTAAAATGATACAATTATAACATCACTTGATCAATATGGCTAATCAACCTTTGACTTTCAATCATCAAGCTAATCCTAGTTTTGTTCCTCCATCTCCTAGAGATGCCTCAGGAAATGTTATTCCTCAACTAATTATGAATAAAAAATGATTATAAACATTTGAAATGATCTTTTATCTCCTTTCATCATTTCCATTGATATTGTAAATATATATCAAACTATCAATTATGATGGGACTAAATACTCTGCATCATTTCTCAAAGCCATTGGCAATCTTTATAAAAAGTGGATCCAAACTAATACTTTTTCCACAACTAAAATTCTAGTTAAAACCTTCACTAGAGATGCATTGGAATGGTAAAACCATGTTACCCAACATTATATTTTTAATCTTGAGGATTTAATCAATTCTTTATTCAAAGATTTTCAACATAATGATCTTCCCAAAAATTACCTTAGACATTTATCAATGCTAAGCAATCTCACATCGAATTAGCTCATGATTCTATTAAAATATAGAAATATTTTTCCCTTAAAGCCTATCATAACATGACTAATGATAATTTTTTTAAACACTTTATCATCTCTTTAACTCCTTCAATTTAATATAAGGTTTATATTTTTGATCCTCAAACACTTAACGAAGATCTTGACCAAGCTAAATGTCAAGACTTCCTCATGAAGGAATTTGAACATAATACCAAATTATTTAATGGATATTTTCAAACTTATACTAATTCCATTATTGGAAAATACTTCTCAAACCAAACAAGGAGTTTCCAAAGCTAACTCTCTCCCATCTTCTCACATGCCACTAAATGTGCAACAAATGAAACAATTTTTACCACCCTCTAGACACATTACTTATCCTAATAATCCTCCTAAGTGGTATGACCCTAATACATTTTATTGGTTCCATGATGACATTGGTCACCACTATGAAACTTGTAGAGGGATTACTAAATTTTTTCGCTCCTACATGCCTAGTAATTCCTTCAATCATGAATCCATGATCAACCTTCATCGTCAAGAGTACAACACCATTTCTTAAAATTGAAAAACTTCCAAAGATTATTATTCTAATAACCAAAAATATGTTTCCACATCTAATCATCAAAATAATATAAATGATTTTTGTGTTATTGATGACAAATATGACCAATATTAAAACAATTCTAAATATGTTAACTCGGCTAAGGTCAATTATCATTGTAAACCAACTCATGAAGACCCTATCACAAAACCTAAGAAATAATCCTTGGAAGAACAAATTCTAAAAGATACTAAAACCACTAATTTAGCTTCAAAATCTCATGAGTACCCACATCCTTCTTATAAATCCCCAAAAACTTCTATTCCTTCAAAATCTAGCTTGCCCTCCAAAACTCACATTGGTTTTTCTTCTAAATCCCATTGGAAATTTCTCAAAGAACTTAAATCCATGCCTTGAAAGATTACACTTATGGATTTATTTTTTAATTCCCCTTATCATAACATGTTCCTTATGCAATAATTACAATAAATTGAATAGCCATCTTCTATAGATTAAGAACCACCCTCTATTGAGCCTTAACCTACCAACATACATATCATTGAAACCGTGTGTCCTTATTTTGAACCATCCATTGAATTTCTTGAATAATACATGAATAATGATGAGATAAGTTTTTGTGATGATGATCCACCACTATTCATTAAAATATACATTAATACTACCCTTATCGATAAATTTTTAGTTGATGGAGGCTCTGGTATTAATGTGACATATTTGTGGATTATCCAACAACTTGGATATAATAAGGACCATCTCAAGCAAACCCACCTTACCTATCTTGTATTTGATAAAACTAATCAAAATGTACATGGTTTTATTTATCTTCCCCTAATAATTAGAACTAATAACTATGAATGAAAATTATGGTCCTTGATATCCCATTATCTTATAACATACTCATTGGTCACCCTTGGACTCATAGAATTAGATACATCACCTCTTCTAGTAGCCAATGCATCAAATTATTACATAAAAACAAAAGTTATAAGAATGAGATTGATCCCAACCCTTGGAGTATTCAATTTCCTAATCCAAAATCTCAATATCACATTCCTATTATCAATAGTGCTCTCTTACCTAAGTTCATCAACATCAATCCATACTTACAAGTCACTCTTGTTAATTTAGATGATGATGAACCTAATAACTTACAAAATAATTAAAATAATACTAAGCTACATCCCTATATATCATAGAGGCTTCCTCCTTTTTATTACCTCATGCTCACACTATAACTCTCATTGATGAGATCACTAATTTACCCCCTCCATGTAATGCTCAGGAGCCTTATTTACCAGAAGATGCCTTCACCTGAAATGAAGAAGGAGTGGAAAAATTATTCCAAGACACTCTAATAATGTCTCCAAAAATTTTATTAACCTCATAATTTCATCTTCTAAAACTCCCTCTAAATCTCAAGCATGTACCATTTCTCTAACCTATGATGATAACTACATCATGGCCTGAGTTCAATCTTAAAACTTGGATGTTAAATATTATCATAAAACTTTAGCTCAAATATATGCTTCTAACCAATATTTTCACATCATTTCCATGGACTTTGAATTAATTCTTTAAGGTCATGTACCTCCTCTTAATTCTCCACTTCTTGATACTCCTTGGGTGGTAGAATAAATCATACCTTCTGACCCTTTGGAGATTATTGCATCTTCCCTACTACCTACAGATCTCATCATTACTTTGATTCTTCCCCCATCAAAGAAAATAATAATATACCAATCCATTTTGATCCATCTAGTCCTACTCTTGAGATTACATTAGATGTCAAATATACAAATGTCCATTACATACATTCTGAATATGATCTCCATGGTAATCAAATTCTCGATCTCAATGTACATTTTGAGCATTATGGTCCTTTCCCCACTTTGCCTAGTGATGAAACTATTCTTTAATTACTTCATGCCCGAGAACCTCAACTCCTTGGCAGCATCATAACCTTGGGAATTTTAAAAATAAAGCCTCTTGTTTTAAAAACTTCATTGCTAGCATTGACCCTAAGCTAATCCAAGTTTTTATTTACAAAATGCACCATATCACTTCTAATATGGAAATTATATGCTTATTGAAGAAAATAATCACATTAAATATGCTACTCCATCATACCCTCAACCAATTATAGTTTCTTGTGAACTTTCACTCACTGAACATGATAAATTTAGCTTATTTTTTGATAAATATCTTGAGATCTTTGACTAGTCATACAAGGACATTATTTGTATTGACCCTATCATCAAGGTACACAATATCATCACTTAGCCTAATGCCAAACCTATGTATCAAAATCAATAAAAATTTCAACCAAAATTTTCCACCTTATGTCACAAAGAAATTATCAAACTTCTTGATGTTAAGTTTATCAAACTAGTGGATTATTTTGAATGGTTTTATAACATAATCCCTATTCAAATAAAAGGTCACAATGGTCATTCTCATATACATTGATTTACATAATCCTAATATTGCTTGTCGCAAGGATAATTTACCTCTACCTTCAATAGATACCATCTTTGATTCCACAACTAGTTATGAAATGTCATTTCTTATGGATGGTTTCTTGGGTTATAACCAAATTCAAATTTCCCCAAAGACCAACATATAACCACTTTCACCATGGTATGGGTCACCTATTGCTATGTTAAAATTCCCTTCAAATTCAAAAAAGTTAGAGCTACTTATCAATGATAAATGACTCATATATTTCATGATCTTATCCATAAAATTGTAGAAACTTATGTGGATTACCTCATCACTAATTCTAAATGTCAAAAGACTCATCTTTCTAATCTTTCCATCATCTTCAATAATCTTCATAAATACAGATTTAGACTAAATATTTATAAATATGTCTTTAGTATCACATCTAGAAAATTATTAGGATTCTTAGTCTCTCTCCATAGCATCAATGTTGACCCTACCAAGATTAATTCTATCATCAACATGCCCATCCCTTGATCCATACCATATATTTACACTTATCTGAGTAAAATTGGGGCAATTAGATGATTTGTCCCTAAAATGGCTTACTAGATCCCCTCCATAATAAATAAATTAATAATATAAAAGAATCATTGCTTCACCCACCTACTCTTCATCCTCCTTCAAATGATTGACCTATGATCTTATACACTTATTCCACACTCATATTAGTTGGGGAAATGTTTTCCCAATAAGTTGATACTATAATAGGTTATGCCATCTACCATATCAACCAAGGCCTCATTGATTATGAAAAACATTACACATAAGGTAAACATGATTACCTCATAATATATTTTTTAGCTAAAAAACATCAACATTATATGCTTTATAAGACCACTTATGTTATCATCCATTTTGATCCCCTTTGTCACTTATTCTCCAAAGCCTTTATTATTGGAGATATAATTGTTAAGTGGATGGTCCTTATGGAATTTGATCAATGAATTATTACTCAAAAAATTATCAAAGGACAAATCATAGTTGATTAACTTACTACAGATCCCATGCCTGCTACTGATCACCTTCAAGATATTATTCCTAATGATAATATTCTATATATTGAGGGTCTCAACCAAGATATATAACTTAAATATTACTTCCATAAATTCACTACTGATCATGAATCAAGTAATCTTGATGAAACAAATATTCTACCTGATACTACTAAACCAAAAGTAGTTATCAAAGAATTTTTTAAAATTAATGTTGATTTACATGAGGATACTTGGAACCTTCACTTTGATGGTATTAAATTCCTTTAATGAGCTAGGTAAGGTTTTATTATTACAAGTCCTCTTGTAAAAATCATCCCTTTATCTTTTCATTTAAAATTTAACATCACTAACAACATGATAGAGAACGAAGCTTTAATCTTAGGCATGAGAGATGCTCTTGATCTAGATATCCAATACCTACATACTTTAGGTGATTCCTAACTCATTTATTATCAATTAAATGGTGATTACCAATGCAAAAGTGAGAATATCATATCTTATCATCAAATTGAAGTTAATCTTGCCAAATATTTTATTTCTTTCACTATTTTTCCTATCCCTCGAGATCAAAAGTCCATTGTTGATTCCCTTGCTTCTTCAACATCTCTTTTTCATCTGCACCAAGTTATTTTTGATCCCACTTTTCTTATCAAAAATATAAAAACACAATATTCTATTCAACCACAATATTTGCTTATCTTCCATATTGAAATTTTCACCATTCGATAAAGCTTGTGGTATAAAGACATCATTCAATTTTTTCAACACCAAACTTATCCTCCCAACCTAGAATCCCATGAAAAGACTTGAATTCAAAAATAATCTTTTAATTATTTATTTCGATATAACATTAAACTATCACAATGTTGAAGGTACCTTGTTATACTATGTTATGTAAAATGAGGTTCTTGTGCTCCTTGAATAAGCACATGGGAGAAATTTTTTATTGCCACTATAACGAACATGCTACAACCCATAAATGCATATGTATGGGATACTAATTTCCCACTCTTAAAAAGGATGCCATAAAATTTGATAAAAAGTGTAATCCTTTCTAGATTCATGATAATTTAATTCATTCACCTCCACTGGAACTTCAAACCATAGAATCTCCTTGGCCATTCTCCATGTAGGTATTAGATCTCATACGTAAATTACCTCAGTCTCAAGATGAGCATGTCTTTATAATCATAGCTATAGAATATTTCACTAAATGGGTAGAAACTATACCCATCAATGTCATCATTACCACCATATATAAATTCATCCTTAATCAAATCCTCTACCACTTTGGTGTCCCTGATACTATCATTTCAAATAATGGTGGTAATTTCAAAAGCAAAGACATCAAATAACTATGTGTTAAATTTAAAATCAATTAAAAATTTTCCACACCTTTTCATCCATAATGCAATACCCAAACTAAGGACACAAATAAAATTATTAATAAAATTCTCTAAGATATAATTCATGAAACATGCATGGATTGGCACCTTCATCTCTATCCTACTCTTTGGGCCTATCACACTAGCATATGTACTACCGCTGGGGCAATGCCATTCTCTCAAGTCTATGGTTTTGAATTAGTCCTTCCATTATAAGTTGAGATTCCCTCTCTCTGTATATCTCTTCATGGTATACTATCCAATGAATAAATACATAGAGCTCACATTTATTCTCTCAATATTCTTGATGAACATCATCTTTCTTATTTACAACATAATCACCAATACAAGGCCCATATTGCCAAACAACATAACAAATGAGTCAAAGATTTCAAGTTTAATATTAGTGATCTTATCCTTAAATTAGACTACATTCATGAAAAATAAGGTAAATGTTCCTAAAAATGATGGGGACCTTATTTAGTCAAAGACATTCCTGGTCTAAATACCTACCAACTTTAAACCAATTAAGGCTATATTTTCAAACAACCCAACAATGCACAACTCCTCAAAAAGTATTTTGCCTAATCCTTCCATTCTTTTCATACTTTATATATGAAATCTAAAACTTTTTGTAGGATACTTACATAGGTCTCACCCTTTACAATAGTTCTCTCTTTTCACAAACCATAGTATTTTATTTTGGTCTTTTGATTTCCATGTTTATCATGAGTTGCATTGTAAACCATGGATACGACCCAATTTTCCTCATGATGTAATTTTACCCTCTTTGTTTTCATACTTTTTACACACTTTTTGGCACACCTTGGTTTTCTCATGTGTGAGTTATAGTGTCATACCAATGATAGGACCTTGCCTTCCTCATAAATACCATCTTTTTCTTTTCCTATTTACTTTTCTAAAAACATTTTGGCACCCCTATGGGTCTTTATTTTATGACTTGTAGTGTAAGACCATGGATAAGACCTAGCCTTCCTCATAAAATCACCATTTTATCAGTCCTTTTCTATAATGTGTTTTTTAATGGTTATGAATTCTGATCTTTGTTATCAACTTCAATTTTTTCTTCTTTTGTAGATGAATTTTTTACAAACAAACTATGTTAACATTTTTTCCTACATTTCCCTCATTGTTATGATAAGGAATCACACTTTTATATCATTTTATCTCTTTTTTCCCTTTGTCACTTTTTTGTGATTTGAAGTAATTCAAATTGTTTCATGTTTCATTCCTTTTTATTTTCTTTCCTTTCATTCCACAGTTGATAAAACAAGGTCAAAGTCCAGATAACACTTTTTTCACCTAGATTTATGAGACTCTTAGACACCATGCTCTCTAAGTTCTCTCTCTTAGTAGCCAAGTCCCAAGTATTCAAATTAAAATCATCTTTAACACCCACGTTTAGTTTTCCAAATATGTATGGGGGAGAGAAAAAAAAAGCCATCAAAAAAGTAAATATCCAAATCATTTGAAATAAACAGCAATGATATTCAAAAGGCAACATAAAAATATAAAACGTCAAAATCACATCAAAAGACATGATTACAAGAACATATCTTATCTACAATTGAATCTCAAACCCCATAGTTGGCCTCAAAATAGATCCAAGGTCCATTGGGGTGTGGTAGGCCAGTAGATTGGAATAGGAGAATTCCATAAACTCTATGGTGATACCTACCTTGTCACACAAGTACCAAATCCTCATAAGAGACCAATGAATCTATTATTCCCAAAATCTGACACTTTTTTTTATGGACAACATGTTGACCATTTTGGTCTTGCAGGCCAAAATTCGTCTCTTAATTTCTCAAAAATGTTCTAAGTAGTCAAGTTTTTCAGTTAATCAAGCCTTTTTAGCTAAGGAAATCATAGGTTCAACAAGTGGGATTTCATTAAGAAAAGTTCATAACACAAGTCATTTCCTAAAAGTTACAAGGATGGTTCAACACCGAGGTTCAATCAAAAGGTTCATCAGTGGGGTTAAAAGAGTTGAAATGAACCATTGAACCATTGAACTCTGCTTCAAAGAGCTCAAAGGGTTCAATGAGTTCAAAGGGTTCAAAAGAGTTAAATAATATAGAACAAACTATTAAACCATTAAAACATTGAACCAATGAACTCCAAAAGGTTCAAGGTTCAAAATGGTTCAAGTGACCAATGACTAGTGACATCCCCATGGATGTCAAATTAAAGACAACAAAATAACTGTTGATTTTCAAATAGCATAGACTCGAGAACAAACTCAGTGACCAGCTAATGAAGGATTTGAAGGAGCTAATAGAAAATGAGAAGATAGCCTGAGATCTCAGATCACTAGGAAGAGACAAAAATACAGTAAGGAAAGAGGGAATGATATAGATAATCTAGAAATATCTACATGAAAGTTATTCCAGTAGGTGGAGTAGTCCACTAGGTGGATATCAGAGACTGCAAGCATTCAATGGTGCGGCCTATTTTTTCTTCATTGAGTAAAGGTGAGTGGATAGCCATGTAAGAATCATAGAGAAGACCAGGTAACCCATGCTTTGGAGGAGACAATTGAGATGATTTAGAACACCAAAGTTAACATTGATAACCTGTTTTAGCATGGCCCTTCATATAATTTCTAATGCATTCAATGCAGCATGGGCCATTCCATGAAAATAAGTGCCCAAGTCTTTATTTTGGAAACTATATATTGTAATATCTCATTTTATGCAAAAGAGATCTCTCTATTATTAGAAGCAAAACTCTGCCTAAATTGAAAGGCATTCCTGAGACTTTGAGCTCAGATTGTTAATCATATTTTATCAAGTGAATGAGAAATCAAGTGAGCTTTCAGACTTTGTGTTGAAATAGCTTGTGTTATCTAGGAAATTTGTCTTATGTATTTTTCCTAAATACAGTCTAGTCCATTTAATCAAATAAGTATATCAAGTGGAAATAATCTGTAAGGTGTCCTAAAGTTGACTATGGGAGACTTTGTGTTTCCATAATTGTCTTTAGACTATCTGTTTTGTGTTTTAGTGTAAAGGATATTGGAGAGACTTTTAGCTCCCCTTATCCTTCATAATATTTTTAATCTATTATAGTTGTTGTAAAGACTTTGGGTTGCACTTCATTCTACTATGTTACTTCATCCTAAATCAGTACGAGAAGCAACGAAAGACTTTGTGCTTTCATGGGTTTCTTGTGGTTATAGTTACTACCCAGGAAGTCTTCCTCTGGTTTTTTAAACATCATTTCCAAAAGAAGAGAAATGCCTTAAGCAATTACCCAAGAATTTTCCTTTACTTTGTGAACATCATCTCTAAAAAAAGAGAGGTGAATGGTATGATTTCACCCCTAAGTGTATTTTCAGTTTATAATAGTATATAGTAGGTTATAGGGAACTTCCCCTGACTTATAGGGAACCTCCCCTAATTTATAGGGAACCTCCCCTTGATGAGATGAGAGATTTATCTGATTATGTTTTATGGTTGATATACCCATTTTATCATTAGTTAGTTGATAAAATATTCACCCAAAAGAATCTATAAGGTGTCCTAAGGAATAGGGAACATGTTGTGGGAAGGTAGGTTCAGTTTAGTTTTCATGCATGCCTTCATAGGATAATCTATATACTTCATTTGTTGACCAAAGACATGTTTGGCTAAGATAAGTTCTTTAGAGTCCTTAAGGTCAAATGTCATCTTATTTTGACAAACCTAATTTGTGTATCTTGACTTCAATAAAGAGTTACTCTACCTTGGATTTTCCTTCATTCTCCCATCCACCCATTTCATTTCCCACTTGATAGGTACATGTGATTCTAAATATATTTTCCCTTATCTACTTGCTTACTCTTCACATCTTAAAAATTTACTAGCACTACTTTGTTTTAGTTTTATCTATCCTTAGAGCAACACCATCTATTTGAGAAACTATGGATTACTTTATTTACATCATGACTCTACATTTCTAGATGTGCCTTGATTTATTTTACCATCTATCATTATTTTACAACATTTTTTCCCACACTTGAGTCTATTTCTACTTTCATGTTATTTTTCCATTGTTGAGTGGGGTCGGCTTGTTACTTTTCACTCACTAATGTTATTTTACCATTTTTTTTACTTGCCCATCTATATTTAATTAAATATTTTTATTAATTTCATATTGATGTTTGACTACCATCCTTTTTTACATATATCCTTGGTTTGACTTGGTGAGTTTACCTTTCTTGCTTAAGGTTTACTTGTTTGAGTTTTTCAGCCTTTAGTATCCTTGGCTTATTTGGTTACCTGATTTACTCTAATTTTGACCTAGTCATTTGGTGTAACATAGCAATTATCACCCTAGCTTGCCAAATTTTTAAGTACATCCCATCCACATAGCACTAGTTATCTTGGCTTTCCTATATTTGTTTATTTTTTATCTTTAGTTTTAGATTCTCAAGTTTGTTGAAAGCAATCTCTACACCCTACATAATAAAAACTACAAACATAGTAGATAACCATATGGGGATAAAGGTAAGTTAAGGTACGCATACATTTAATTTTCCATTTATTTCCCTTTTCATCATTTAATTTTAATTATTTTATGATTTAAAATACTGAAACATTTTTTTAGCCTCAACATTGTGTGTTACTATGTTCTTTCTCAAATCACCATCCCCTATTGCACTTGAGTGACATGTGATGATATTCAAGTGGGACATATGTATACACATAATATTTTAAAACTTTATTAATTATTTATGCTTTCTATCTTGTAATAATTCATCGAGTTTCAATCCCTCTAAGTGTACACCCTAAGGGGTGAATTGAGAAGAGGTGGGTAGACCATTGGTGCTTCGTAGGATTATTCTCCTTTATTGTCACTTATTACCAATTCAACCAATTCATAAAAACATTCCCCTAATATTTGTGTCCTCTTTTTCACATTACTTTTGACATTTACCACCTTCATTATCCCTTTTTATAACATAAAACCTCTTTTGATAGTTTATATGACTATATATACTATGTTGACCTAGTACTCGTATTGGCAAAACTCATTTATGGTTTAGGTCAGCTCTTAGTCAATCTAGTCCATGACCTAGTGAATGTTTTCAATAATGATACTAGGTCGACTAGGTCAACCCTGTCAGCTAAAAATTTTAGAAGGTTTTAGGTTTATAGGATGCTATATAAACACATCCATTTTACTATTATTAGAGAAACATCAAGATTTATTAATCATGTATGCTTCTTTACAATCTGCTCTTCCACCATCCTACTTGAGGAGTATTAGCTTAGGGTTTCTACATGGATAATAATCTAGTCTTGTGGAGAAGTCTCAGATGCTTTGGTCTTTCATAGTGATCCTTACAAACCATAACAACCTCTTGAGAAGCACCTTTGGCCAAAGGAGAGATTGATTCTCGATGGGTTCATCTTCCAGGTAAGTATCTCTAACTTTGCTACTCTCTTTAGTACATACAAGTACCATAAGTAATGGATTTTGAAGAATATTACTCTTCCTCTCCATGCATTAGGGTCTTACCTATACATAGTTTAATTATAATTCTCTTATGCATTTTTTCTTTCATTTTTTTACTAACCACCAATTTTTTCCACAAGCTTTGGTGAGCACTAGATTAGATTTTTTTGCTTTACTTTTTATTAGTATAGTGAATATGAAAACATAGGAATTAATTAGGGTTATTTCATAATTTTGGTTGATTGGAGGATTTGGAACCCTCCCTAGTGATATTATTATGGTAAGAGATCTCGTAATTGAGTCTAGTAGATCCATATTGGTCATGTTCCTAATTATCTAATATATCCCCAACTAGAAGTGTAATTAGGATCTATCTTCTTTGATCTAGGATTGATTTGTGGATCTGATGCATTTCTAATTGCATATAGGTTCTATATGGGTAAGGGTTAAATTAGAGGATATTCTAGAATTCTCTAATTCTAGAATCTCCATTAGTGAGTACGGGTGTAGGAATAGCTAGTTTAGTAGGGTGGTAGATGGGTGGATGAATAAAAGGTATTTTTAAATTGGTAATTGGGTAAATTAATAGGTTAGTAGGTAATTATACTTAGTTAGTGAGTTAATGAGGGTGATTAATTAGCTACAAGGGTAGAATAATGTTTATGAGATCTAGGGAATTTGATGTAGATATTTGGATATTAGTTGATTAGCTAGGGGATATAATTATATTTTAAATTAGTGAAATAAATAGAATTATTAGGGTGAGTGGATGTAGGTAAATACATTTTACCCCTATTTTACAGGGTATTATGAGTGGATAGGATATAAAGAGTAATGATATTTCAAATAAAAACCATGGTCATGGATAAAAATGGTGTTAACGGGTATAATGCCCTCTCGAGGGATCATGTATGGAGAAATAAATCAGATGGTCACTCAAATAGAAGTCTTGGGGGTGGGATAAAACTAAGATGATAAGATAGGTTGGGATGCCCCAACCATAAACACGAGGGGATAGAGTGACTTAGTCTCTAGAGATGGCTTATAGATAAATGATTAATGTCTAGAAAGGAGATGGATTGATAAAATGGCATTCCTAAGATGGAGGTATTATTTAAGAAATAAAGAGATGGGATAGGATATCAATACGTGATAATCCCCATAGCAAGGATACATGCTAGGGAGAGCTTGAAAGCCTATAATGAAGACTAGATGAGTTGATTAATGATAACAATCCACTTTACTTGAAAGGGGAAGCTTAAATTGATGTGATATTATCGAGTGATTCATTTAGTATAGGATGAGAATGGGGGATTAATAGTGGCTGAGATATCCATGGTCATAAAATCATGGCCAAGTGCCACCTACATAGTCTTAGTAGACCTCAAGCTGATGTAGTTCTGATGTGGGAGTGGGTTGGATGATAAGGTGATGGAAAGGCCATACCCTAGGGATCATAATTAGTGATTAAATGGCATAATATATTATATTTATGAGATTTAGGGTTGATAAGATGAGAGAATGGGGGTGTTAGGGTTCAAAGGGGTGATTTGGGGGAAAGGGGATCAAATAGGACAAAAAGGGTGAAAAAGGTTAATTTTGACTTATACCCTTGTGAAATAGTTCTCTAGAGATAAAAACATGGATCGTATCCCATGAGCTTCACATAACGGTGAGAGGGTTTGGCAGTTTTAGAGATCTGAGGATGCTAGACCTTCACTATGTTACTAGCCCCTAACATATGAATTTTTAGAAATTTTTTCTTTTAATTTTGTATTTTTAGGGTAGAAAAACTATAGGTATAATATAATGATTGAGGGAAATTCCCTCAATTTTATTATTTCACTAACTAGAAATAATGTAATCATGAGTTTTGATATTGCAATACCATAACTAAGGAATTGTAGTATTAGAATACTACAAGCCATGACCCTTGATATCATAATAGCATAGATTAAGGATCAATACTTTTACATAATCATCAAGTTACATTCACAGTTATGTAAAATTGTAGAATGTAATTGGTGATATCACAATGCCACTATTTAGATAAAAAATTTAAGTAGTGATATTTCCATGGGTGAATGAAATGGGTAAGCAATGGAGGGAGAGAAGGTTAGGCTAGGGGATAAAGGGATAGGGAGGGGTGGTTAGGGAGTTAGATGAGATTAATAAGATAAGGTGGGGGGATATTAAGAGATTAGGTTAGTTAGGATTAATGAGTTAGTTGGGGATAAACATGATGGGTATGAAGTTAGTTGATTGCGTGTGTAATCTAGTTAGGGAAGGGACTTAGGATAGGGGATAGTGAGTGGGTTAAATGATTGGGTAGGAGATGAAGGAGGAGTGTTAGTTAGGTTTAATTAGGGGATATTAAGATGGATTACAGGTTTCAAGGCTTAGGGTTTAGGTTAAGGAGAAATAATATTGGGAGTTAGTAGAATGATCAAAAAGGGGTTAACTGAGTAAGGCAATTAGGTGAGATAACATAAAAATGAATGTGTGATTCAATATTTTTAGTGATAAGATGCTTGACTAGTGAAAAATGACTTAGGAATTATCTCATCTTGACTATGGTATCTGGAGGTGCTACATAAGATATACCTATTGACCCCTACAAATTATGGTGTGTTAGATATGGTGGAATTGTACTATGTATCGACTATGCCTATGGTGCAAATTAATCATGAATTGAGTACTACATTAGTAGAGTGATAGCACTTAGAGATGATTACATTCCATTTTTTGATAGGAGATATGACTATTATGTTAGTGGATGTATATTAAATCCTATTGCTGCTGACGATAGGGGAAAAGATCTATTAGTGATCACACACACTAAGTGTGATAGTACAGAGACTAAGATGTAGGTTTTAGGTTGGTGTAAGAGACCAACAAGTAGATATGAATAAATGTCTATTGGAGGGGACCATCAATAGGTTTACACAAGTAGTTATGTCTCTTGTTACTAGCATAATCTTATAAAATAAGAGTAGATAGTGGTTCTACTTGGGACTGGGAGATGTTATTATAGACATGGTCCAAGATTTTAGGGTGTTTTCTTGGGGGCTAGTGGTGTTGGCTCATCTATATTGAGAGTTACAATTGGGATCCTATAGAGGAGTTTTGGTTTTGGTTCCATCACTTTTGATGTAGATTTGGATTTGGGAACATATAGATATCTAGTGACCACTAGGTACTCAGGCAGTGAGGCAACCACATGAGTATACTTTTTTTGGTTGGTATATTTTATTAAGTGTGCAAAGAGGCCATGTAGGGGAGATGAGGTTATAAATATAGTATTTTGATGGTTTCCATCTTGATCACATCATTTAGATTCCATAAAGGGGACTATAGTTTGGATGGAAGGATAAGGCAGAGGTGACATAATACATACTAATGGAATATTACCTTATAGGTTAGAGGGTCTTTATTATAGAGTGATACATACCTGATTAGGTTTGAATATAGTTTGGTCTCCCTTAAGATGTTCTTGATGAGGAACATATATTTACACAGAGTGATCGATAGAGGCCACAGTGTGGTAGTGTAGTTGATAGAGCTACATCATGCATGGATTATGATAACCTTGCTCTAATACCATGGGATTTTTAGACATCTATGCTAGACCTAGGTGTGATAGCCATTTATATAGCATGGTGGGCCTATAAAATTATAGTGAGATTTATTAGATGTAGGGTTAGGGTATATGGGGGTGGTGAGGAGATTATTATAGGCTCAAGAGAGACTATGTATGTAGAAGAAGGGATAGGTACTAGTCTAGGATTACCATGATGGACAAAGGGGTCTAGATGAGATGAATGTAGATGGGGTAGAATAGGTAATTCCATATGGTGATTAGGTAATTGATGCAACTTAGGATGGAGGGAGTGGGACTTAGGCTAGGGGGAGTGGGACTTAGGCTAGGGTGAGTGGCATATAGGCTAGATTGAATGGCACACAAGTTGGATATAATGGGAGTAGTGATGGGGTAGGACCATCCTAGCTACCATTGATAGAGGATGAGATATCCTTACTATCATGTCTCAGGTTAGAGGTATATGAATGTATCTCTGAGATAGTGGGGATTATTATGAAGAAAGACCAACTCTAGGTAGAGTTATAGGGGAAGATGTCATAGATGGATGGGTAGCTAGCATATGCACAAGGACATATTTTTTTATTATAGGGACATGTTACCAAATTACAAGATCAAATTGTTATTCTACAAAACTAGATCCAGATTTGGGATTCTCAAATTATTGGTCTACATGCTCAGATTGGTAATATGTCAACTTAGATTAGAGACTTTATAAGAGAGGTATAGGTGGTTGAGAGGGCCAAAAAGGCAAATGCAGCTATGTTAGAAGGTAGGATGGGTGATGTGATGTGAAAAATTATGATTTTTATGGATGAGGCATAGTACTACAGAGACCTATATGAGGAAGGAGTGCATCTAGGTAGTGTGCACCTACCTTTAGAGCCAACTCATCATAATCAGTACATCAGTGATCTATAGGACCACCAAGAGCCTAATCATGAATGTGTAAGATAATGTATATATATTTTGTTTATATTTAAGTACATTTATGCATATAGATCCATATATTGTATCTATATTTTTTCACATGGACTCCATGCGAACATTTTAGATTATTATATATGATGAGATTTTGATATGATGTGATGTGTTATGTTTTATGATGTTGTGATACTTTCATGATTATGTTTGTATGGATGTTGTGATTATGAGATATATGAGATGATTATGGATATTTTTATTTGTGTTATATGATGTGATGACATGCTTATGATGTGATGTGAGAAGTTAGATATTGATGTACACATTTAATTAGATGACATGATAGATAGATGAGTTATTTTAGTGATGATGTTATATGATTTATGTATTATATTTAAATTCATGAAATGTTATGAGATGGATGTTTATATAAATATCATGATATCAATTTACATAAATGTGATGTTATGCAATGTTAA